>PVIC010036929.1:0-18318 GCA_004025085.1 Thryonomys swinderianus
GAACAGCCACCAAATCTTAGCTGACCACAGGCTCCCTTCAAACTGCACTGACACAAGCAAACCCTACCAAACCCATGCAGAAACACACTGCTATAATCAAAGTGCTAAGGGGCTCACTTGATTCCACCTAGTGAGGCCTTTACAGAGAAAAACAATGATATGTGAAGGACATGGGAACCATTCCCCTTGAGGCAAACCTCAAAGGACCACGAGCCTCAAGAATAAAAGGAGCAAACTACATGTATCCAATTGTGACACAAAAGGAGCCTACATTGATTCAATGACGGCAGATCTTTACCCATGACATGCTCAAGTTCTGTGTAAAAAGTGTTCTTGCCATTGAATATTATTTTATTCTCTAATCATTACGTGCTTACCTTGTGCATGATTCTATATTAGATAACAATACAATGACGAGAGCAAAACAGACCCAGCCTTCATGGAATTCATAATCATTAAATGAGACAATTATTTTCTCATGGAACAAGACGATACAAAGAAAACATAACCTGTGGTAAGTGCAAAGGAAGAAAAGTATGAGGTCCTGAAGGGTGCTGTTCTAGTCTGGATGGTGGGGCAAGGAGAACAATGCTAAGAAGTGACATTTAAATTGTCATCTGAAGAACAAAGTCATACTCTGGTTTCTCTTCAGATCTCATAAATCTTTCACCTTTAATAGAACCAAGTCAGGGCACAGGATTTAGCTCAGTGGTTCCAGTGTCTGCCTGGCAATTCCAACATCCCAACTTCAATCCCCAGTAACCACATACCACAATGTGGTGGGTGTAATCCTAGCACTCAGAAGGCAGAGACAGGAAGACTGCTCTTGAGTTTGAGGCTGGACTGGGCTACAAAGCAAGCCCCTGTCTCAAAAAAAAAAAAAAAAAAAAAAAAAAAAAAAAAAAAAAAAAAAAAAAAAAAAAAAAAAAAAAAAAAAAAAAAAAAAAAAAAAAAAAAAAAAAAAAAAAAAAAAAAAAAAAACAACAACCAAACAAACAAAACAAAAAACAAATCCAGGTTAAAAAAAAAATGGGGTAGGCACATGTTGAAGAGTGAAACTAGACCCTATTTCTCATCATGTACTAATCTAAAATCAAAGTGGATCAACAACCTAAATATTAAATCAGAAACACTAAATCTGATGGAAGACAGAATAGGTAGAATGCTTGAAGACAACAGTAGGCAGACTTCATGAACAAAACCCCGAACACACAGGAAATACTACAAGGAATCAACAACTGGAACCTCATCTTAATAAAAAGCTTTTGCATAGCAAGAGAAGGCACTAACAGATTGAAAAGAAAACACATAGTGTGAGGGGAAAAAATGTCAGCTGCTCCTCAGACAAAGGACTAATATTTACAATATATAAAGGACTCAAGAAAATCAGTCCTCCCTGAAATTTAAAGACCCAATCCAAAAATGGGAATCTGAAATGAATAGATACTTCTTAGATGAAGTAGAAACGGTAAATAAACATGTGAAAAAATGTTCAGCATCACTGGTCATTCAAGAGATGCAAATAAAAACAACACTGAGATTCTATCTCATTCCAGAATGAGATATCAAGAAATCATCCAATAAATGCTAGAGGTGCTCTGGGGAAAAAGGAACCTTTCGCCACTGTTAATGAGTGTAGACGTGTGCAACCACTGTGGAGATTCCTAAAAAAAACTAAAACTATGGCCGGAGATTTAGCTCAATGGTTCCAGCACCTGCTTAGCAAGCACAAAGTCCCTGGTTTGATTCCCGGTAACCACATACCACAATACCAGGCATGATTACTCATGTCCACCATCAGTCAGTACCACATACCACAATGCCAGGAGTGGTGGCTCATGCCTGTAATCCCAGCATTCGACAGGCAGAGGCAGGAGTCAGACTGCTGAGTTTGAGGTTTGCTTGAGCTACATAGTGAGCTCAGGGCCACCTTGAACTACAAAGCAAGTTCCTGTCTCCAAAAAAAAAAAAAAGGGGGCCAGAGGGTTAGCTCAGTGGTTCTGGTGCCTGCCTCGCAAGCACAAGGTCCTGAGTTCGATCCCTGGTAACCACATATGATGCTGGGTGTGGAGACTCACGCCCACCAGCAATCAACCAGCAATCAGCACCACATACGACAGTGCCAGGCGTGGTAGCTCATGCCTGTAATCCCAGCACTCAGGAGGCAGAGACAGGAGGATTGCTGAGTTTGAAGCTTGCCTGGGCTATATAGTGTGCTCAGTACCAGCCTGAACTACAAAGTGAGACCCTGTCTCAAAAAAAAACAAAAAAAAACTAAAACTAGAGGTTCCATTCAACCTAGCTATTCCCCTTCCTGAACTTCCCAAAATAATGAAGAGCATCATACCACAGAGATATATACACACGCATGTTTATAGTGGCACAATGTACAATAGTTAAATCTTAGAAACAACCCAAACACCCATCAACTGATGAATGAATAAAGAAGATATGGGTTTTAATACAATAGAGTACTACTCTGCCATAAAGGATGAGCTTCAGACATTTCTAGCTAAATGGATGGACCGTGAAAACATACTGCTAAGTGAAATGAATCAGACACCAATGAGTAAATATCACATTGTTTCGCTGTTGTGATAAACCAAAAGTGTAAATAAAGTCTAAACTATATAACAGATATTGGGAAATGGGAAAAAATGTTCAAATGAGGAAAGCCAAGAGAGAGAAAGAAAGGACAAGAAAAAAGTGAAAACAGAAAGGTAGAATGAAAATAAAGCTTTAGTACATAGGGAGGGAAGGGAAATGGAAGAGATGAGATATGCCACAAACAGGTCCAAGGACTCTATGATGAATGTTATCATTATGTGTGCCTAAAAGTACCAATAAATGTTTTCCTATTAAAAAAACATTTCAAAATAAAGGGTGAGCATATAGTTCAGTGTGAAGATTCTGGATTTAATCTGTAGTACAGAAAAAAATAAAAAGGCAGTAAGTCCTTAAAAAAAAAAATAGGCCAAGTGTGGTGAGGGCTGTGGGGAAAAAGGAACCCTTTGCCACTGTTGGTGTGAATGTAGATGCATGCAACCACTGTGGAGATTCCTAAAAAAAAAAAAAAAAACCTAAAACTAGGGCTGGAGATTTAATGTGTGTGGTGGCGCACACCTGTAATGTCAGCACCTAGGAGGCAGAGGCAGGAGGCCTGAACTACAAAAAGTGAGACTGTCTCAAAAAATAAAAAAATAAAAAAATTTTTAAAAAGAACAAGATCAGGTGGGAGAGTTCAAAGCATAGGAAACAACCCATGCAAAGATCTTGCACAGAAAAAAGCATAGCAAGAATGATATTCTGAAGTGTTAAAAATGGGAGACAGTGAAGGAATCTGATCACTGCCACCTTTGTCTAAGTAGACTTTAAATCCCTTTCCCTGCTATGCTTTCACACCTGCTGATGTATGGTCCTGGGTTGATAAGGGCCAGTAAGAGCAACTACACCCTGTGCTTCCCAATCATTGTTCAGCCCTGCTTTTGACAAACAACATGCATGTTGCTCAAGCAACATACTCAAGCCTGGTCCCAGGCAGATAAACACAGCTCCTTTGTACTGAATTCCTCCTCTCAATGTTCATTGTGACTTTTCTTTCCACAGCCTGCCATTTTTATGCTCATGACCCAATAAAGACCTTATATCCCATATGAGAATTGCTGGTCTGAACTGCAGCCAGAGCGATTCCTCTCAGATTTGTTCTGAGATAAACTTGTCCTGCTGAGCTTATACCCATTTCTTTTCCTTTTTGTCCTAACATAGTGTAGTAGAAGATGACATCTTAAAAAGGTGTGTTTAAACTTTAGTGGGACTGGAGGCAATTATCTGGTTTCTAAAGCAAATGGACCAATGAGAAGAAAGCTATAGAAACTTACAAGAGCAAAAATGGTGGGTAAGATTTGGGTGACTGTAGAGGGACGGGCTCCATATATACCAAAAACAGACTCAATGATACTCAGCAATTGATTAGATATGGGTGTCAGGGGTAGGGATGGGGGTTTAAAAAAATGTTTCTGGACATGAGCAGTTACTAAAATGGAAAGAAATGGATTTTCAAAAGGTAGCAGAGATCAAGAGTTCAAATTTGTCCATCTGAGATTACCCACAGGGAGTAACTAATGAGCTTTTGATTCCAAAATTAAACAAGCATCTGGAGTTAAAGATGTAAATCTGTTATATCGACAGCACAGAGTATTTGAAGGTAATGACATGAAAAAGAAAAGGCTCCAGAACACTACTGAGTTAAAAATGGAATTAATCAGGGCTTTAACATCACATGTATTTACTGGCAATTCATGGAAAAAAGAATTTATAGTTTAGATCCCTCATGCTCAATATAACTGCAGTTTAAATTAACAGAGCTACAAAATAAACTACGATACAGGAAGTTGTTTTTTCCCCACAGTAATAAAAACAGACAAAGATCATTCTGGTGATCTACAAGTGCTGTGCTATACCCTTCCAAAGGAGGCGCTGAGGCGCTAAGCCCCTTCCCTGAATAGGCACTGGGCTTAGAGACTCATTCTAGCAAGTTAAAAAGGTAGAGACAATAAAAGGCATTGTGTTTTTGCTTTGCTTTCTTCCCTCCCTCTCTCAAGGGAAGCTAGCTGCCACACCAGGAAGACACATCAGTGACGCTCATGTGGTAAGGAGCTCAGCCAGGCAGCTTGCAGGTGATGGCAGCACAGCAGACCCTTCAGGTTCCTTACCTGGAATCACCCTGCACTGATGGATTCTTGACACTCGGGGAAAGTACGTAATAATAAATGCCAACTGTTTTTAACTGCTAAGCTTTGGAGCAGTTTGTAGGACATTGATATGCAACTAATAAAATCATTATGAGAAAATCACTTATAATAAAAGCCTAATCACAATACATTATTACAGTTATCAGGACAAGTGTCTGAAAACAGTCAGGTTAGAGAACATCAGGATGCCCAGAGAACTAACAGAGTAACCTGACAGATTTGTTTCAAGGAGGCAGCTGAAAGCATGCTGTTTTTAAACTGTTTCAACAGGACTCATTTTTATTTGGGGAGAGGGGCTGCCTTGATTCCATGCAATGCTTGGCTACATCTGTCCCTTTAAATGATGGATCCCATAAAAATGATACTATTGCAGGTTTTAAAAAAAAGCTAACTAGACATGTGGTAGGCAGATAGACAGGACTGATCCTTGGAGGCAGCTAATTTGGAGGTTTGTGTTACCACAGAAAAGAGCTATTCCACCCATGTAGGATAAATAGTTGTGATTGATACTCCAAAAAGGCAGCCACCAGATATTCTAAAGAGGGCGCCAACCTCCTGGGGTGGAGGGCGGAGACTTTAACCCAACTCCCTGGAAAAGAGTCTAAGTCAAACATTTCTGTTTGATTGTGACTGACTTGATTTCTCACTGGATCCCCATTTAATCAGTGTTACCAGAATGATTATACATGTTGTAATCTTATTCTTTGATCATGCCTTTGTCTATTTTGTGTGATTTCTCATTGTACCAATGTTACCTAAGTTACTGTATTTGCAATGTTACTGGTTGATTGTAATTTTGTCCCACTTCAGACCCGTCTCACTTCATGGCTTTGCTCCATAAAAGCCTTCTAAAAAGTAAAGTAGTTGGGTTACCCACTTTCCGGGTTCCCCTTTCTGTCTCTCTTAGGCAGAAGCTTTCTTTCTCAATAAAATTTTCCTACTCAAACCTCTGTCATTCTTAAAACTCATTCTTCGATTTTTAGAGAACACGAACTCGCATTTCAGGTGGGGAGCTCATCCTTAAATCTTCTGCATCAATACCAGTTTTGTTTCCTAGGTAAAGATATTCTACCTATCATATCTTGCAGAGCAATTTGAAGAGTTAATGTGATGTCAGTCATTTGCGGTGTGACTCTGGGAAGTTACTTAAGCTCAGTCTCAGTTTACTTCACCCCACATGGAGTAAAATTACTATCTTAGGCCAGTTAGTGCCTTGTATCTCAGTCCTACACATTCAATAAATAACTGATGCCTGCTGTTACCGTTGTGACCATCACTGTTACCAAGCACTAAGGACTTCTCTTTATTTGTCCCATTGTATTTACTGTCACAATATAACAAAAAGTTAATCTTATTTTACAACCATTTTTGAAACTGAGCATTTTAAAATTCTAAATTTCTGAAGAATAAAATATGAACTTTTAAACTCCTAGATCATTCATCAGAACTTTACACTAAATGAAAGTGTCTAATCTTATAATGCCAAGACTGCAAGTTGTAGGCATTTGAAGTGCTACATTATCAAAACTGTAAACTGATACAGGCATTTACAGCTCTTACATAGTTAAACCACACAGGCACCTGAGAAATTTACTTTGCTATAACCACAGATGGGTGCAGTTTCTTCTGCAGGAAAACAATAGCAAGGAGGCTGAATTAACAGTTAATTCAATGTTTTCCAAAACCCAAAAACAAAACAGGAAAAGGCTGAAGTCAGCTGAAAAAGCAACCAGTCATTGTTTCCTCTTCCCGTTAAGCCCCTCACCCCGAGTTTTTACTCTCTAGTAGAGAGGCCTGGGAAGCTCCACTGAGCTGGCCAGCTGCCAACTCCACAGAGCAGCCAGGAGTAAACCCCAGTCCTGGGGTCCCTCCTCCCCTCCCAGCAGCTCCAGGCAGCTCCAGGCGCCGGGCCTGTCGGCCTCTCCAAGAAGGAATCACGGCTGCAGACTTTCTGGCTCCACAGCCATTGTTTGCATGGCTGCCCGCTTCTTATCCAGAGCCTGGATTAGCATAAGAATATTGTCCTTTCCCTTAACAAGCAACTCATCCATCCCTTCCCAGACTTTCAAGCTTGCCCGTCAATCTTTACACTAACAGACACACTACAACGGGAAGGGCTATTCCAGCCCCCCCCCAATGTCTGTGTAAACAATCTCATCCAAATCCAAACACCAACTCTGGAGAAATCACTTAAAGAGCTGTGTGTAGGGAGGGCAGGGGAATGAGAAAAAATGAGAATTGAGATGTGTCATGTATTGGTACAAGCCCTCAATGTTGAATGTAATCATAATGTATGTATAAAATGTACCAATAAAGTCCATTTAAAATTAAAAAAAAAAACAAACTGGGTGCTGGGTGTGGTGGCTCACACTTGTAATCCCAGCACTCAAGAGGCAGAGGCAGGAGGATTGTTGTGAATTTGAGGCTTGCCTGGGCTACACAGTGACCTCAAGACCAACTGGAACTACAAAGGAGACCTTGTCTTAAAAGGCTGTGTGGATTTCTAAGAGGCAATACTGGGAATGTCACAAACCTGCTGCCTCAAGAGTCTGCCCTGTGATCCTGCTAGGGGTGGGGCTTTCCTAAGGAAGCCTTCAAGGTCTGACACTAAGGGCACTCAGCCCCTCAATGGCCCAGAAGAGCTCAGGTTCTAAACTAAGCAAGGGATGGAGCAGTTGTGCTTTATCAAGACATTCCTACCCACCCAGTCTTCCTCACCTTCAAAGTGCTGATTTTAACATCATTTGAAATTGCTTTCTCTCCATTCTTCACCTCTCTGTGCTCAGATAACTCATGCAAAACAAGCCACACATTTAAACTTTGTGTTTGTGTTCCACAGTCCTTTCTCTTCATTTAAATCCTGCACTTTCTTCTGGCCCAAACTACCACTGTCTCCACCCTGAATACAGATTCTTCCAGGACCAGTGGGGTGGGACCAACTAAAGGAGCTTCAGAGAAAACTGATACCTGTGTAGTTTTATACTGCTTACCAATGGGCCTCGATCTTAGATGCACAAGAAATGTTTCCTGGTTTCACAAAGTGTTTCTGTTTAAGTGTAGTAAACAGAAAACAAAACAACCCAAAAATCCAATAAAGCCTCACAAATACTTAGAACAAGACTACAAAACTCAGCCATCACTAGCACAACCCTGCTCAGAAGGAATTCTTAGCACCTACAAACATTTAATTTAAGTGGTCTGGTTGTTACTCTTGCGGAACAAGCACTAATAACAAAATTAATTAGCAAGGAAAAACACTTAACACAGACACACACACGGGAAGTGAATCAGTGGCTGCAGAGATGCCTGGACTGGAAGTGTCTTACTGTCCTAGGAGCAACATGGGAAATGGCAAATAATGCAGTCAGGGTTTCGGTGTGATGTTGGGGTGAAGCCTCAGGGTCTGACTTGAGACAGATCTGGGTCTTCTGTGGGGAATAAATGAAAGAGACTCATGGTATTTCATGATATCTATTTAATTATGCCAGCACACCATCATCCTTGTCACTTTTCTAATGCTCAAGTTAGTTCTGCAGGCATTATTTCACTAAGTAAAACTACTCATTTTACAGAGAAAAGGTAAAGGAGGGCAGTAAAAGGAATGTGGTGAATTTCATGTACTGCAGTTGGTCACTAGAAACACAGAGGACATGGTCTTCCCACTCCAAGTGCAGTGTTTGATACATACATCTAACAGAAAAGAGGAAATGTTCTTTTTTAGATGGTATTTATCTTCTTTGTAAGGAAAAAGTGAAGCCCAGCAAAGTGAACAAACTTGCACAAGTTCACCCAAACAGTAAGTGGCAGGTCCACCACTGATGAAGCCCAAATTCTATTCTTTACTGCACAGAAAGGAGCTGGTGGAAAAGGAAAAGGCAGAAAACTAGAAAGTACTATACTCCAGGTTCACTGGAGCTGGGGCGTATCTCTCACCAGTTGGCTCCCCCATAGGCTATGCCAACTAAGCAATCAGAAAAAACTAGAGTCAGAGAAAATGCTCCCTACTTTCTGATCTCTGTTGTTCTGTCAGCATCATCTGACTGACACCCTCCACTGGCTACCCCACAACAGCCCTTCTGCCAGCAGGGATGCAGGCCTGCCCTCAGGGTCCCAACCCTCTCAGAGAGGTGGGGACTGCCCCCCAAACACTAGTTCCTATTAATCCCCGGGTCCCTTAGCACTTTTAACGCCTCATACTCTTGCAGTTAGCCCCCTGTATCAGATTCTCTCTACTGAAATAGCCATTATGTCTGGGCTGCCCTGCAGGTCCTACCTCATATATACACTGCTGGGCAGCAGGGCCAAGAGACAGGCTGACTGTACCACCTCAGGCCTGCTTTCCACCAACGAGGTCTGACCAACGTGTCTAACATTTGCTTCCTTGGTGCACACACATTCCAAGTGCTTCAAAGTTATGCTGGTACTTCAGACTTAGTATATACTTTCTTCCAGACTTAGTATATACTTTCTTTTTTTCTCACCACAGATAATTTTAGCCTGCCAAAGTGAGAAAGCCGTTCAAAAGTGGTTAGACTTTCTAAACTACATGACCTATCAAAATGGAAACAGTACCAAACTTGGCTATCAAAACAGATCTCTTATTTCCTCAAGTAATACGACCTTTAATTAGACTTTCCAAGTAACATAAAAATTAAAATTTATTTCACTCAGGAAAACCCAAAATATCCTATTTTCATCTTCCACATGAGAGAAATGTCCATTTCCTCCTAAGCAGTTCTCACAGTACACAAGTCACTTAGAGGAGATGCAACACCATATGTAGGGACAACCCCTGAGAACTGTCTCACCCAATACTAATGGTGCCCTCCCTCCTCCACAGGAAGCCCAAGTCACAACTGCAGCACTGCCCAGTCCCCGGAGGTTCCTTCACAGCTCCAGGGCTCAGCAGAGTAAGTCTGCCTGCAGTTTCTCCCTCATCTGTGTACAATGAAAAGTGATGTAAAAATTAATCACTTCTCTTCACTTTTTTCTGTTTACAACTTTTTAAAAATTCAGAGTACACCCCTCCTCCAAGCTTTCAAACAGAGGTTCAGTTGAAGGCCAAACCAATCCACACTCTCTGGTCTCTGTGCCAGGAGAGCTTTGGGGGTGAGTTGGACTCCTGCTAGGACTGCAGGGATAAAGTCACCCACTGAGTGGGAATAAGGATGCAGCTGCTGGCACCTAGGTGGACCCAATGGGGAGACTTGGGCAGTGGCAGCAGATAGAAGCCAGATCCCTAGAGCCTGGCTGGAAGCCTGAATCACTTAAGACTTCAATGAATCCCATATTTCAGGTCAAGGAAAGTCAGTTTCACTGTGACAACCAAAGACACTGCAGCTGATAGGAGAACTAAAGAGAAAGGCACACTTGAGTAGTTAGGTTAGATTAGTATAAAATCAGCAAATCTTATTAAAGTAAAACACTTCCTAACACATATATAAAGAAAATACAGGCTAGGATAAGTAAGTCCATTATTTTAAAATGACTTAGCTAAAAAAGAAAAGAGAAGTGCCGGGCGTGGTGGCTCACGCCTGTAATCCCAGCACTCGGGAGGCAGAGACAAGAGGATTGCGGAGTTCGCGGCGGCTTACCTGGGCACCATAGTGAGCTCAGGGCCAGCCTGAACTACAAAGCGAGACCCTGTCTCAAAAAGCAAAAAAAAAAAAAAAAAAAAAAGAAAAAGAAAGAGAAAGGAAGGAGGGAGGGAGGGAGGGAAGGAGGGAAGGAGGGAGGAAGGAAGGAAGGAAAGAAGGAAGGAAGTAGGGTGATTTGGGGCCAAAGATATAGCTCAGTGGTTCCAGTGCCTGCCTAGCAAGCGCAAGGTCCCTGGTCGATCCCCAGTAACCACATACAACAATACTGGGGGACCACATACCACAATGCAGGGCATGGTGGCTCACACCTATAATCCCAGCACTCAGGAGACAGAGGCAGGAGGATTGCTGTGAGTCTGAGGTTTGCCTAGGTTATACAGGGAGCTCAGGGCCAGCGTGAACTACAAAACGAGACCCTGTCTCCAAAAAACAAAAAACAAACAATAACAACAACAACAAAAGGTGATTCAATGCTACAAAGCCACTGTATAATTTATTATTCCTGATATTTCTCTCACTCCCCAAATTTCCTACTCTTGGTTCTTCTCTTTTCAGTTAACAGTCTCTTACTCCTCTAGCACCTGAACCTAAAATCTCAATTACAGAGGCACAGGGCTGCTGGTACAGAGGCACAGGCTTGTGATTCCAGTGTTAAGCAGAGTGACACAGGAAGATGGCAAGTTCAAACCCAGCGTGGGCAACTTAGTGAGAGACTGCCTCAAAATTAAAAAAAAAAAAAAAAAAACTTTAAAAAAATCGTAGTTATTCGTGACCACCTCTTCCTTATATTCACATCCTCTCAAATCTATTGGTTCTGCTCCTCACCACCTTTACTTCCACCTGGTTCAAGTCAACACACTTCTGTGCTCTGCCTGGATGTCTGAAAACAGCCTCCTAAGCGACCTCCCCTTCCTGTCTACCTTACCCACCACGGATTCCCAGCACAGCGATCAGAGTGGTCCTAATGACAGGAATCTTAAACCACATCCCCTGAAACAGTGACATCTGCTCAGGGTAAAGTTCAAGTGTACCAAACTCCACAGATCTTGGCACGTTCTACCCAACCACACATCCCTGCTGCAGGGTGCCACGTCTGCAGAGCCCACAGCCTGACTGCCTGTCACATTCTTCCCAGATATCTGAAAAGGCTCTGCGTGGCCTCTTCTGAGCCTGTTCAAAGCCCCTTTCTAATTTCCAGTCCTCTGTCTACCCTATTTAAATGGTCCTGCAATGTTGCTCTATCTTTATATGCTCTAACTCCATTTACCAATCACTCTATCATATGTTCTGTTTCCATGTGCTCCAGAAGTGGGGGCTGTTTTGTTCACTAGGGTACCCCAGCACCTAAACAGTGCCTGGCATACAGTTGGCACCGAGGAAATGAGTTCACAGGGCAGAAGAAATGAAATGCTATGCCAGTTCCTTTTATTGTATAGACCCACCAGACTTTCCCAAAAGAGGACAGCAGGGATAAGTTGATCCCATTTCCTTATCTCAACACAACTGAAAAGATACAAAAACCATGCCACTTCCTTTCACTCACTTCCAGCTCTGAGTTGTATCAAGATCCAGTGAGGAAAACTTTCCATTTGGATTTAAAGTATAAATTAAGAGGCCTTTACACATAACTTTCCCAATCTACAACACTGCTTAAGGCATGGGTTTTACTTTTGTAGTTATACCACACTAAACAACTGTGGAAAAAGTCAGGAGAAAGCAAGTATTCAGGTTTAATTGCAGCATTGCACTTTACAATAAGTAAGTGGATTTAGGTTACAGTTGGAGCACTCAGTTTTTAAAAAGTTCACCATCACTGATCTAGGGCCCTCACAGTAACCCATCTTACCACTTCTAACTTTATTTTTAGAAAGGTCTTGCCAAGTTCCCCAAAGTGCCCAGGAACTCATCATTCCCTGGGCTCAGCTTCCTGAGAAGCTGGCTATGTCACCATAGCCACAAATAAGTCTGATTGTACTTCTTTGCAATTCCTAAATACAAAACACTGATATAAGTAGAATTTTTAAAAACTCAAGGACACAAGAATAAACTTTAAGAAATGAAAAGACAAGGCCAGGGACTTAGCTCAGTGCTTCTAACTGATGCCTGACTTGCCAAGCACCAGGTCACAAGTTTGATCCTTAGTACCAAAAGAAAAAGAAAAGAAAAAAGAAAGACAGTGCATTATGTATAGTATATTAGTTACATACATAACCTAAAGGAGAAAAGATTAATTCTGACTCATGGTTTTCAAGAACTTCCCGTACCCATCAGCTGGCTCCAAGGTAGAACTGGCAAGGGGAAGAGCCTGGCAAATGAAGGTGTTCACCTCATGTAAGTGGAAAGCAGAGACTAGAAAGAGCCAGAGAGAGAAAGGGTCTGGGGACAGTAATACATATTTCCAAGTTATGTCCTCAGTGACCTACATCCTCCAGCCGGACCCCACCTCCTAAAAACCCATAGATTAGGTGATCACCATCCCCATCTTCTTATCACCTTCCAAAAATCCCCCCTCAACACATCTGAAGGTATATTTCTGGTGTTTCTGTTTTTGAGACAAAGTCTCACTATGTAGCTCACTATGTAGCTCAGGATGGCCTGGAAGTCATAGCAATACCCCCGCTTCAAAATTACAGGTATGTGCCAGCAATCTCAGCTTGAAGGTACTTTTTAATGCAAACCATAATGAGTACATTATGTGTTTTAATATCAGATATGGGAACTGCTCCTAAATTAATTTTAAATTAAAAGATACCTCTTTTCACTCTAATGAAGTTATCTTTTGCTCTAAGGTAGCTAAACTAGTTTTCATCACGGATGGAGCTGAATTTCAACAAGTGCTTTTTCTCCATCTGGTGGCAAGATCACAGTGTTTTTCTGGTTTTTCTCTTGGGATGTGTGAGATGAATTCATCATAACAAAAATTAAGAGCATGGTTGAAGAGTAAACCACCTCCAGAGGTCTTCATAAGTATCTACAAATCTTTCATGCTTCTCTGGAGAGCTGTGTTCTGGTTAGATGGGTCTGTCCCAGGCACAATTCATGCTGAGATTTAATATGTGCCTGATGATGCTAAGAAGTAGTGGGACCCAGAAGCGCTGATTCAGTCATGGGGCTGTCCCTTCCATCATAGGACACATTCCCCGAGGCTCCTATGCCAAGACCTCATTGACCGCACCCTCCACACCATGGCAACCTTCAGAAGTGGGGCATTAGGGAAGTGACTGGACCATGAGGCTCTGATGGCATCACTGATGGAATCACCATCTGATGGTGTCACTGGACAGTGGTGACAACTTACAGATGGGCCTGGTGGAAAAGCAGGGTGTATCTTGCTCCCACATCTATCTTGCCCTGCCTCCTGTCCACCATGAGGTAAAAGCCTGGACCCTTCCCCACACTGCCATGCCTTGCCACAAACCTAAGAGCAAATGAACCAGCCAACCGTGATCCGAAAGCTCTGAGACCATGAGCCCAAATCAATCTTTTCCAGGAAGCTTGGTAATACAAAGGTCCTGTGGGTAATGCAGGTCCAGAAAGAGTGGGTTGTTAGAAAGTCCACTCAGCACCTACCCTCAACTACTCTCATGTATCTCTCTTCTCTCTACACTTCTTCCTGCAAGTTCTCCAACAGAAGTGGCAGACACCAGTGCCTTCCCAGCCTCTAGAACCATGAACCAAAACAAACTTCTTTCCTTTATAAATTACACAGGGTCACATATTCTGTTGTAACAGTAGAAAAAAGGATAAAGACAAGGCAAAAACCTATGGGTTACACTGAGTAACTTCCATCCAATAACCACAATAAAAAGTGACAGTGTGACTTCCCAAGGTAAGTCTTAAAAAGGATGGTGGCTTCCTCTTTCTCTGCCTTAACTTGTTCACTCTGGGGAAAACTAGTCATACTCAAGGTTTGGAGAGGCCTAGCAGGGAAGAAACTGAGGCTTCTGACAATAGCCATGGAGTGGCCACCTTGGAAGTGGACCTCTTGCCGGCAAGTGTCCAAGTGACCACAGCTGGGCTATCTCATGAGACTCCTTATGAGATAACCCAAGTGGTCCTGCAAGTCCCTTAGTACTTCTCATCATTATATTTAGAGATAAGCTGTTGTGTAGCAATGACAACACATTAGTCTTGGATTCCTACACTGATTTCAATTTGTCGTTACTGTTCAAGAAATAATTTGTTTAGTCTTTGCCCTTGGCTCCTGGGAGAAGACCTCTAAATCCCTGAAATTTCCCAGGTAACAGGAATGTCACTGTTATTCATGTTCTCCGTGGATCATTTCTCTGTTTATGCCTCAAGATGGGACTGAACAGTAGGTCACTGTGGGAGCAGAAGTCAGCAACTTGGGCCACCCTGCCCTCTGGAGTCGGGTGATAGCAGAAGACTTGAGTCACATCATGTGGCCTTTTATGCCATCATGCTACATATCAACACCCAAACAGGTGAGCTTCCTGGTTGGTGACCAGTATACTGATCCCAGGGAAGACAGAATGTAAGCACATGCCCAGAGCCCTCCCAGATCTGCCCTGTGTCTCTTTCATACAGCTGGTCCTGATCTGAGTCCTCTGTAATGACAGTGAAAGCACACTGCGTTTCTGTAACTCAACAGTATTTGTGGGAACTCTGGATATGCAACTAGGCAGGAGCACACACAGCTGGCACCACAGACTTGATAGTGACACCTGCAGGAAAGTCGTTCTTATTGAGGACCATGCCTGTAACCTGTGAGGTCTGGTGCTAATTCCGGCAGAGCTGTGTTTCGGTCAGTACTGTAACATGCCACATATGTAAACATACAACTCAACTGTTTTCCTAATCCTTTTGATAGGCTTCATACAAGCAAGACTGGTCTGTAATTACTTTTCATATTATCTAGATCAAGGCTTTAGTAGTCACATACAATAAACTAAGGAACTTTTTTTGTTTTGTTGTTCTCTGAAACTGGGTATTTAAATCTGAACATCTCTTCCACCTGAATATTTAGCACATTCCCACCAGCTTGACCCACCAGTGGTACATGGTGACTGTACCACCAGGTGGCTTGCACCACTAGTGGTACAAATGGATCTAATCGCTCTTATTGGTCTTTTTAGTAATAAAATTAATAAAAAGTTGGAAAAGTCATACATGTAACACCAGAGGTTCAAGCTGCCTAATGGTGGGATATAAGAATTATGGCCTGTCATGAATGTGTTAAAAGAACTCACTCTTAAAATCATCTGCGCCTTCGATCCCTGGTACCACAAAACAACAACAAAAATCATCTGGGCCAGGGACTTATCTATAAAGTGGGAGGGAGTACCTCTTTCCACTAAAAATATAATTTCTCTGTTACAGAAATATCCAGGTTTCCTATTTAGTTCAACCAATTTTATTGTCATAACTTTTTACAAAATTGTCATTTTATGCTGTAAAATTTGTTACTACAGTTACAAAATACAAGGGTTTTTTTCATTTTAAAAAGATCTTTGCTATATTTGGAATTATAGTTCCTTTTACGTTCTCAATATTCTCTTTTATTCAGACCAACTTTTCCAATGATTTATATTATTAGCTTTTGAAAAAAAAAAGACTGTTAATCACCTCCACTCTATCTTTTTTAAAAATCTGCAGTCTCTCCAGTGGGCAGCATTCCACTGTGTGTCCACTGTGCTCTCCCTTCTTGCTTACCAGGTCTACTATGATCAAGACCTGATCTACAAGGACCCTTCTGTAAGCCATCATTGGGTGAGGAGCCCCGGCCGTCTCTACTCTGAGGACCTCCAGAAATGCCACAGAGCTGCTTCACAGATCTGACCAATATTCATTCAAAAATCCTTGATTGGGACTGAGGGCACAGTTCTTGCTGGCATAGTTGAGGCCCTGAGTTCAGTCCTAGCACCACTACATGAAAACAAAAACAACTATGATCTAATCATCTATTACTAATGATCTAGCCATGTTCTATGCACTGGTTACCCAATAGTAAAGAAAACAAATGTTATTCTTCTCATAAAGGCAATTAATTGGACATTTTTTTTTTTCTTGAGACAGAGTCTCGCTTTGTAGTTCAGGCTGGCCCTGAGCTCACTATGGAGCCCAGGCAAGCCGCGAACTCAGCAATCCTCCTGTCTCTGCCTCCTGAGTGCTAGGATTACAGGCATGAGCCACCACGCCCAGCTAACTGGACAATGTTTAACTCATCTTGCTGTATCACAATCTCCACTGTCTAGCGTATTTCCAAGCAAGGCAATAAACACTCATAAATAAATGACAATAAAAATCTCATTGGGCCGGAGATTTAGCTCACTGGTTCTGGCACCTGCCTCGCAAGCACAAGGTCCTGAGTTTGATCCCCAGTAACCACATAGAATGCTGGGCATGGTGACTCACGCCCACCAGCAAGCAATACCACATACCACAGTGCCCGGCGTGGTGCACCACTCACACCTGTAATCCCAACACTCAGGAGGCAGAGGCAGGAGGATTGCTGAGTTTGAGGCTTGCCTGGGCTACATAGTGAGCTCAGGGCCAGCCTGAACCACAAAGCAAGACCTCGTCTCAAAAAAAAAAAAAACACCTCATTAATGAAAACTAGAGAAGGTTAACCAACTGTAAGATCTTATAACCCTCTCACAGACATAAAAATGCATCTCCAAGCCTTACACTTACAGCTAGCACTGCCCTGAACATCTCTACTCATATCCCAGCACAGGTCTACTCACACCCCTGTCCTTTTGGAATTTCTCCATGTTAGAAAAATAAAACAGGGAATTCTACTGTTCTTAAATGCCCTATCCTAAAATTTCTGCCTCGTTTCCCATTTTTTTCATTACCTTGGTACTTTCCACTATCATGAATAATGAAGCTAAAGTTCACAAACATTAATATTAAAATTATAACTGTTTTTATAAATTTAAAATAATTATAAAACTTTAATATTTAAAATTATAATACTGTTTTTATGATAGGAAAGAAGTGTAATGCAAACTTATACTTCACAACCCAGTCTCTCCTACAGTGCTAAAGCAACACACCTTTTTATGTAAAAAACAGACTAATACTCTCTGATCATTTACAAGGGCTCTTTTAACAGCTATGGCTTTAAAAAGAAAACTTCTAAGCCAAATTAAAGAAAGTTAAAGACTGAATGGGTAAAAAGATCACATCGACTATAGCCACTGGATTCCCCCTTGCTGGTGGCTCACTGAGCAGCAGCAGTAGCAGGAAGCTATAGGAATGCAGACTCTCTGGCTGTACCTCAAACCTGAGTGGGGGCCTGTCTTGTACAAAGCCCAAGGGAAATGTGTGCCTACTGGGCTTGAGGATGACTCTTGTTTCCAGTGCTTAATCTCCCCTGTTTCATTTAAGAATCCCAGGGATTTTCATTTATTGAGTGGTGGGTCTTGGGTTTTGCTTCTTTCCTCCCTCCTACTCTTCTAACAAAAGAAGGACACGCTTCATAAAATGTACTTATTTAACCAATATATATTCATTGTTTGTACATTGTGGAGGTTCCCTAAAGACAAGATAACACTTTTGAAACGACCTGGGGGACTTGTTATGAATTCAGGTGAGGAAAAATGGGCAGATTCTAACCCAGAAGAATGTAAGAAAGACACCTGGACTGGGAAAACAGAGCAAATGCAGAGGTGCTGTGGCACAATAAAGATATAAACCAGGCAGATCGATTAATTGAAAAGCAGCATAATAAATAGCTGTACATTACAACTTTCTTAAGGTGGTAAAAGATAAAGAACAAGTAGGAATTAAGTGGTAAAAGATGAAGAACAGGGGCCGGAGGGTTAGCTCAGTGGTTCCGGCGCCTGCCTCGCAAGCGCAAGGTCCTGAGTTCGATCCCCGGTAACCACATATAATGCTGGGCGTGGAGACTCACGCCCACCAACAATCAACACCGCATACCACAATGCCGGACGTGGTGGCTCACGCCTGTCATCCCAGCACTCGGGAGGCAGAGACAGGAGGAT
>PVIC010036930.1:0-18331 GCA_004025085.1 Thryonomys swinderianus
AAAAAAAAAAAAAAAAAAGTGCTGTTTATGCCCAGCAGAGCACTGCTCTGCTAAAAGCATGGATTTGATCAGTAGCAGGAGAATGGGTGCACTTTGAAAATGTGAAGTGAAGCCAGACACACAAGCTGAAATAGTGCCTGGTTTCTCCTCTGTGAGAAACCCACAGTCCAGATAAAGAGCAAAATAAACGATAGCGCCAAGGAAACAGAAATAGAACTTCCGCAGATGGGAAGGGGACTCGGAGGGAGGAAGCGAGGGGAAGGGGACGTGGGGAGGCTGAGGCTGCGCGCTGACCCCACGAGGAACGAACTCACCGCGGCCACGCACGTGTGCTGAGGACGCAGGGAAATAACACGAAAGAGGCGGAGGAGGGCTCCGATGCCCCCACGCGGGAAGCCGGGCTCGCCGGGAATGTCAGAAACGGGTGGCACTTGAGTCCCAGTACTTTCTTCCTGTCACATCTGAAAGTTTCTGTTTTCATTTGTATTTTACAGGATCGAAGCCTTTCCCGCGCTACGGGTACAAACTTTCCCCGCCGAATGGGTGCGGCTCTCCGCTGTTCGGCGTTCACGTAAATACGGGCTTTTCTGTGACTCGTGGCTGGCGCCCTGGCGCGCTCCGCGGTGGGCCGGGTGGGCGCTGCTTCCCGCCGCAGCCTGCTGCAGTAGTCGTGGGGTTCGCCGCGTTCTGTTTTGGCAAAACATTTGAAAACTCCTAGCAGAACTGAGTGGGATAAAGTGAGTGTTTTACATTGGAACGCTGCTGACCTTAGTACTGTTTCAGTTACGCCTTCCTGATGTCAGCAACACAATGTAAGTTTCCAGTACAGAAATAATACTATCTCAGGAACAAAAGCAGAGCTAAAGCACGTTTTCTGTATTTATAAAAGGCCAGGTGATGGGCAGTGTGCTTGCTGGGAGGCCGGGCCTGCGTCAGTGCCAACGAGCAAAATAGGTGGAGTTTAAGATAGTTACAGACTCCGCATGGTGGTGTCAGGGAGTGAGGAGAGACAGGCCTGAAAGACAGACAACCCTCGGCGGGCGTGGTGGCTCACGCTATGATCCCAGCACTCGGAGGCAGAGGCAGGAGGACTGCTGAGTTCGAGGCTCGCCTGGCCTACATAGTGAGCTCAGGGCCAGCCTGGACTACAAAGCGAGACCCTGTCTCAAAAAAAAAAAAACCAAAAACAACCAACCCCACTGGGGCGCCGGGCACTGTGCTGCGCCCGGCGCGGTGGATGGATGCTCTGCCCTTGGGTGGCTCCCACTGCCTTCCGCGTTCGGACACCGAGACTGAGCTCGCGCCGGCAGCTGATGCGTCCAGCCCTGCAGGCGGCGCAGGGAGAGGGAGCGGGGCTGAGAGGGGCAGGGGCTGCGCAAGAGCGTGGGGGCACCCAGCTGGCCGGTGGCGCACCCGGGCCCCTGCGCCGAGCTCAGGGCGGCCCCTGGCAGGGCGCGGGTCCCGCCGGCCGACCGCCGTGCACCCCTTCCCTCCGCAGCTGGACGTGGGGATCCCCTCCCTGACCAGGTGCTGCAACCAGCACGACTGGTGCTACGAGACGTGCGGCAGGAGCAAGAACGAGTGTGACGAGGAGTTCCACGCGTGCCTGGCCAGGATCTGCCGCGGCGTGCGCAGGACGCTGGGCCTGGCGCAGCACGTGCAGGGTGAGGGTGCGGCGGCCCCGGAGACCGCGGTGTGGGCCGGCCGGACTCGCCCTCCTCTCGCCTCTCCGCTCGGCCGAGGGGGCGCCCGCCGCGGGGCCCGGGGGGACACAGCGGCACACGTCGCCCCCTTTCCCTCCACAGCCTGCGAGACGGTGGTGGAGCTGCTGTTCGACAGCGTCATCCACCTGGGCTGCAAGCCGTACCTGGACAGCCAGCGGGCCGCCTGCAGCTGCCGCTACGAGGAGAAGGCCGACCTCTGAGCGGCCCGGGGCCCGGCCGGGTCGGGGAACTTCTCCGCGGCCAGAGAACTCGTGTTTTCACAGCACGGAGCGGCCAGGTTTGGGAAAAGGGTCACGCAAGACCCGACGAGGCTCTGTCTTGATGTTAAAACCTAAAACGCACATGCAGAGAAAACACCTGGGTGTGGTGGTACACACCTGTGATCCCGACACATGGGAGGCTGAGGCAGGGGGATCCCAGGGGTCCAAGGCCAGTCTGGCAAGACCTTGTCTCAAAAGAAAAAAAAAAGAAAAGTTGAGGAAGTGGAAAGGAGGGTGTGGCTGTCTTTTCAGGTGTCTTTCTGGATGTTGCTGCCCCAGTGGCCAAACTGTCTTGACCAGTATCAAAAACAGGAATGTGCCAGAGAAGACATTTTGAAATGAAGAGTATGTAGCTCTGTCAGAAGAATTTATATATTTTTTAAAATGTGACCAAATATATTCATTCACTATAAGGTCTATTCAACATTATCTTATTTGGAAATCAGGGGAAATCTTCACTCATAGGTACTATTTGTTTACTATAAAGTTTTCAATAAACATTTATGCCTGGAAGGAACCGACTTCGTCTTGAGTCACACGTGGTGCACAGTTTCCCTGTCGCACCCTAAGTGACAGGAAAGGCCTCGCGTCTGTTCCTCCGTGACCTCTCTTAGGTCACAAACCCAGGACGCCTCTGTCCTGTCGCTCGATGCGAAGGGGACGGGGCCAGGCCGCTGTGTGACCCCAACAGTGTCCCCGCAGCCACGCCCTCCTGACCTGGGCGGGAGGGACGCCATCTGGCGGCCACACATGCCTGTTTATCCCTAGCACTCACTCCTCGGTGACTTCTGGAGTATTGTTGTTGTTTTTGTTTTTTGTTTTTTTGAGACAGGGTCTCGCTGGAGTATTTTTAAAAACTCTACTAGTGTGGTCTTAATAAAAACGATTCTTGGCATTGTCCTTTTACATTTTTCCTTGTAGAGACAAAATGGATGGCGAGGGTGAGATGCAGGCGGCGCCTTTCCTGGATCTCCTGTTTACGTGGGAACGACTGACAAGGTTTAAGAGCCAGTTCCAAAACCGTGGGGCCGGCTCAGAACCCCTCCTCCCGACAGCTGCGTCCCTGCCCGCCTCCGCCGCTGCCCTTTCCCTGGCCACACCCTGGCGGGCGGGCAGGGCTGGCAGAAATAGCCACAGGTTCTGGAGAAAAGGGCCGCACCTGGCAACTAGTGCTGCTGGGAACCTGATTGCTCCCAGCCTGGGGTGGGGCCGACCCTTCTGCCCAGAGCTGTGTCTAAGTGAGCAGCCATCATTAATTTTAGTCTTGATCACTATTACCGAAGTGCTTGATAGATAACTTTAAGTCAACAGTGTATTAATGGCTTTTCCTAGCTGTATTGGTTTTCTCAAGGGGAGAAATGGCAGGCATGTTCCTGTAATCTCAAAACTCAGGAGGCTGAAGCAGGAGGGTCATGGGTTTGAAGCCAGCCTATGATACTTGGGGAGTTCCAGGCCAGCCATAGGCTACATGTACACCTTGCCTCGGAAAGAAGGGAAAAAACAAAAAAACATGCATAAAACATTTAACTCCTTGTCACAAATTGTATCAAAATAATAAAAACAATTTGTGTTATGTTCAAATTAAAAATCTTATTCAGATTTAGGAACAATCAAGCCTTCCTATCCTGTTACCATGTGGTTTTAATAGAATTGGTTTGCTTTATTTATTTATTTTTTTGAGACGGTCTCGCTTTGTAGTTCAGGCTGGCTCTGAGCTCACTGTGTAGCCCAGGCAAGCCTCGAACTCAGCAATCCTCCTGTCTCTGCCTCCCGAGTGCTGGGATGACAGGCGTGAGCCACCACGCCCAGCACTGTGGTATGTGGTATTGATGGCTGGTGGGCGTGAGTCTCCACGCCCAGCATTGTATGTGGTTACCGGGATCGAACTCAGGACCTTGCGCTTGCGAGGCAGGTGCCGGAACCACTGAGCTAACCCTCCGGCCCCTGCTCTACTTTCTAATACTATACTGTTTTTCTTTCAGGCAAAAGTGAGACTCTGTAAAGTCTGGGCTAGGGGCCATCAGGGGAGCCTCCCACACTGAAGAGCACCTTAAAACACATTTGGGGGCTGGAGATTTAGCTCAGTGGTTCTATTGCCTGCCTTGCAAGCGCAAGGTCCTGAGTTTGATCCCGGTAACCACATACAATGCTGGGCGTGGAGACACGCCCACCAACAATCAACACCACATACCACAATGCCAGACATGGTGGCTCACGCCTGTCACCCCAGCACTTGGGAGGCAGAGGCAGGAGGATTGCTGAGTTTGAGGCTTGCCTGGGCTACATAGTGAGCTCAGGGCCGGCCTGAACTACAAAGCGAGACCCTGTCTCAAAAAAACAAACAAAAAAAAACAGAACAAAACACATTTGGGCCGGAATCCCTGCACTCGGTGAGGGTCCCCAAGTTTGAGCCCACCCCCCGGGCACCTCAGTGACTTACTGAGAACTTGTCTCAGAACAAAAACCGCGCTGGGGTGTAGTTCCGTCTGAAGGTCCTGGGCTCGATGCCCAGGACAGTAGGACTAGTAATTATTGAGACCCAGCCTCAGTTCCCCACCCTGCAGGTCCGGGCGGACCCAGGAGTGTGCGTCTGTGACAAGTTCACGTTCCACGTCGATACTGCTCATTCGGAGACCACAAGCTGGGAGTCAGGTGACTTTCAGGGTATGAAATAATCAGTGTCCTGAAAGCTTCCTGTAGTGCTTTTGTAAGAGCCGGTATCCACTGCTTCAAAACCTAGATCTGCTTCTATAGATAAGAGCGCGAGCTGGCGAGGTGAGGTGTCCGGAACCCCGGGAGCAGGAGCCCTGGACACAGCTGGGCTCGCTTGAAAGGGCCGATGGCATCATGGTTAGTTCTGAAACAGGTCTTGCTCCGGCCCGGCCCTCGAAAGTCTCTAGGTGTAGGTCAGTGTCCGTGAGGTGGACACCGGGAGCCCGGCCTCCTGTAACATCTTCCTGGGCACATCCTCTGCCGCACACTGCACCACCCCCGGCCGCCTCTCATCAGCCCCAAGGCAGCGGGGCAACCGGCCACGGGCTGAAACTTCCAAAACAACGAGCTAAAATAGCCCCCTTTTCCAGGCTGGTTTATCCCAGCATGGCGGTGGTGAAGAGCTAACACAGCGACTCCACACACGAGGTCTTGAGAGAAAAATCACTTACTTGAAGTACAAAGCCACATAGGCAATAAAAGTAGCACAACACACTGAAACAAGCTATGTAGGGAGGGAAAGTGCCGGACGGTGTGCCTCGGTGACCCCGGGAGCGGGCCCAGGGAGGCGACGGGAAGAGGCTTCCGGGGAGCAAAACCTCTTCCTTGGTTCAGGCGCTAAGACTTGAAACCCACTTCGCGGCGGACACGTTGTCCCCGTTCGACTCAGTCCTCCGGCCCCTGAGAGCCGTGCAGGGCTGTGCAGCGCGGCCCTCCGCTCAAGGGTCCCTTCTGATCCTGCGGAAGTGGCGCCTCAGCACAGCCCCCGCTGAGGAGCCCACTGTGCAAATGCCAAGGGCAGAGAGGGGCAGGAATCGGCCGCCTTCCCCTAGAGAGGAGCCCCGGGGCATAGGCCGCAGGCTGAGCAGCTCAGCTCCACACGGGGCGCCCGGAGGGGCTGCGGGGGTTGCGGGGCCGCCCTGCAGGGTGAGGACCCACCCCTGCTTCTCCTGAGAAAGTCGCCATCGCCAGACCCTCGGGGATCTCCAGGCTGCGCGGTCTCCCCTCCCAGACCAGCGCTCCCAGACTGAGGCCCCAGGCGCTCGGCGCCCAGGGCTGCGCTCTGCTCTCCCGGCGGCGCTGCGTGGGCGGGGCCCGGCCGCCCCCAGAGCGGAGGGAGGGGCGTGTCCGGGGCGTGGCGAGCTCGGCGGCCGTGGGCGGGGCCCGGCGGCCGTGGGCGGGGCCCGGCGGCCGTGGGCGGGGCCCGGCGGCTGTGGGCGGACCCGGTATCCAGGAAGCCCCAGGAGTCGAGCCCCCGGGCTGAGCTGGGCTCCGAGGCGGCGGAGCGGCGCGGGTAGGCGGGCCCGGGTCTCCGGTCGTGCGGGCGAGGGGGGAGCGGACTCGGGGGGTGGGGGCGCTCAGGCTCGGCGTAGTCGAGCGCGCGGGAAAACCCTGGGGCCCGCGGCGGTCGGTGCTACCCGCTCCGGAGAGAGCGCAGGCCGGGCCACGGGTCGGCTCGGCGCCGTGGCCGGGAGCCCGTGGAGGCGGGGCCTGGGCAGAGCGCTGCAGACCCCAGGTCAGGCGCCGCACCCCGGGATCCACAGAGGCTGCAGCCGCTTCTCCCCGCGGAGCGGGCAACGCGGCCTTCGGGACGCCCGTCGATGCCTACCAACGACAGTACTTAGAAATTCAGCCAGGTGCGGGCGGCGGGCCCTTCAGTCCCGCCCTGTGGGCAGCTGAGGCAGGAAGGTGGAAAGTTCTAGCCCAGTCTGAATACTTTAGTGAGTTCCTGAGACCTTGTTTCAAAAGGGGCTGGGGTCGGCTCCCGGGTAGGTTCTAAAGCTTGACTGCAGTGTTTTGTTTTGTTGTGAGACGGCGTCCTCGCTTCGCAGTTCAAACTGGCCCTGGGCTCACTATATTGCCCAGGATAGTCTTGACCTCACAGCCACCTTCCTGCCTCTGCCTCCGGAGCGCTGGGATTACAGGCGTGAGCCACCACGCCCCGCATTGTGGTATGTGGTACTGGTTGCTGTTGCCACGCCCAGGATGGTGTATGTTGTTATTGAGGATCCAACCACGAACCTTGTGCTTGCTAGGCAGGCGCGGAACCACTGAGCTAAATCCCTGGCCTGTGGCTGCAGTGTTTTTTTTCTGGGTTGAATGAGTGGCATTCAGGAGTGTGGCTGCCAGGCCTCAAGTCCCTGGACCTCACCCATGCCTGCTGGCCAGACCCCTTCCTGGCCCACTCTTTCTGCCCTTTCCAGAGTGCTGAGGGCCTGGGGTGGGTTACCCGGGAGAGGCTGCTGCTGAGGTGCAGACTGGGTCCTGGGAGGTGTTCCCAGCAGACAGGAAGAATAAGCCCGTAGCGAAGGCGACAGGACTCTCCAGGGGCCTGGTGACCCCGCGTGCAGGGACTCGCATGCCCAGGCAACCTGCCTTCAGTCCCAACCCCAAGGCCCCCTTGGGAGGCCTGGCCCACTGCAGCTTGTCCCCGGATGAGCTATGCCCAGTGCTGGCTGGTAGGGTCATCTGGAGAGATCAGAACTAAGGCGAGAGAGAAAGGAAAGGATGGACTCAGTAAGAACGATACACATTGAAGCGACAGGAAACGGCGGCTACATTACAGAGGAACAGAGAAGTGAAAGGTTCAGGAGTTAGGTTGAAGCTGGGTGGGGTGATACAGGTATGTGGTCCCAGCCCCCAGGGAGGCTGAAACAGGGCTCTCAAGTTTGAGTCCCCCTTGGAAAAGTTGGCTAGACTCTGTCTAAAAATAAAAAATAGTAAAGGAGGGGTTAGATAGAGCTCAGTGTAAAGGCCTAGGATTCAAAGCCCAGTTTTCCTCCTATTACCAAGGGGGAAAAAGACCCAGGTGTAATTATGAACATAGTTTGATCAATAAATTATAGGTTTGGATTTTTTTTTTCAGTAGTGGGGATCAAACTTGGACCCGTGTGCTTTCAAAGTAGGTGGGGTACCGCTTGAGCACAGTTCCCGGCCCTGGGTTATTGTAGTTGGGGCCTAAGTGTCCCCCAGAGATCCGTGGGTCTCCGCTCTTTCAGAGGTGTGGGGTGCTGGGATCCATCCTCGGTGCACTGTGAGGACCCAGGTCTAGGGTGGAGGGTGTGACTGGTCCCTGTCCTCGAGGCTGTGGCCTGGGGCGTCCCTCTGCCCGGCTGCCCTGCCCTGGAGCCGACTGTGGACTGAAAACTCTAGAAATTAGGAGCTGATGAACTTTCGATGTGGGGTGTTTTGCCTCCGCAATCAGAAAGTAACTAAGACCAGGTGAACCAGAGAACCAGCTGTATAAGGCTTTCATTTGGTTTATTTCCTGCATTCAGCACAGCCATTGATAGTTTTAGATATTTTGGTCATTTTCCACAGGAGAGGACTCGTTAAGTGCATCTCACTGGACACTGCCTCGCCCTCCCCGGTGTCTCCCTGGCCTCCTTCTCCTTTCCACCCACTTCCTGGGCCTCAGGCTCCCCCAGACGCTTTCCACACCCCAGAGCCATGTGTGCTGTGCGCATCTCCGAGCTGTGCCCCTCAGGCCGCCTGTGCCGCGGTGCGAGTGTCTGTTCCCTCCGCTTCCATCGCGGATTTCTCTCCTGCGGGCGAGAGCTGGGCGGGGACAGCCCTGAGCTGCCCTGGGCACCGCGCTCCCTGCGTTTCCGGGCTCTGCAGACCCGGCTGGGAGCGGCTGCTGTCTTTGCTGCTGTGGGTCAGAAAGTAAAGTAATTCACAGAATCAGCTGCTTGTCCTCACACAGGTGCAGAGGAGCCAGCAGACACGGAGACTTTGCCGAGCAGGTGAGCGTGTGCGCTGTTCTCCTGACGGTCTCCGTCTCCCTCAGACCCTCCCTGCTGGGACAGGGAGGGGGACCCGGGAGCCAGGGAGGGCAGAGCGGGGTGAGAGCCCCGGAGCCCGGACCTGCGGGCGGCGGCCCCAGCTGCTGTCCCCGGCTGTCGGAGCCCCTGCGGCGCTGCCCGGGCTGTTTCCTACTCTGGGCTGCGTCCCGGAGCCCGTCACGGAGCTGCTGCCCCCGAGGCTCTTCCCTGTCATCCTGGCACTAACGGTCACAAGTTCAAGCCCAGCGTGGGCAACTTAGATCCTGTCTCAAAAGGAAAAGTGAATAAAAATGTATAGACAGGAGGCCCCGTGCACAGGTCCCGGGATGAGTCCTTAGTCCCACACACAGCAGATCAGATTCCTACGGTTGGAGCTCATGCTAGAACTTGGCCCCAGCAGGCTGTTCTGGGCGTGGACCCTGGGCATCAGGGCAAACATGCCCCCGGAGAGTGGCCGGGCAGGGCTCCCCGGAGTGGCCCAGGCCAATGACTGGTGGGTGACCTTGGTGCCCAGCACGGCCTGTTCTGGCGCTGGGGGAATCGTAGCCTGGCACCACTGGAAGTGGCAGACACCTGTGTGCCCTGTGTCCGTAGCACTCATTACTGGATTCCTCTCCGAGTGATGGTTCTGTCGCTTTCCACACAGGGACACGATGGACCCGGCGGAAGCGTACAGGATGGACCACAAGAGGAGAGGCCTGGCTCTCATCTTCAACCAGGAGCACTTCTGCTGGCAGCTCATGCTGCCGGAAAGAAGGGGCACGAATGCTGACAGGGACAACCTGGCCTGCAGGTAGCAGCTGTCCCTGTGTCGCGGTGGCCTCACAGGTCTGCGGCGACCTCAGATCAGAACCCGCTGCGGGGCGAGGTCCTCAGCTCAAGGTGGCTGCTTAGGTCCCTGGAGACGCGAGGAACTGCACGTCCCGGAGCAGAGACGCCCTTAGCCCTCGGCCGCCTCCCTGCCTGTTCCTTTGTTACCAGCTTCACGCTGTTGCTAATGCGCTTGTGAGGCCAGTGATAGTTTCTAAGTTTTCACTGTGGCTAAATCCTTTCTTAGCCTAAGTGATTACTTGTTGTCATTTTTTTCTTTTCTTCTGAATAAAAGTAGACTTACAGTCATAGAAATGGGTATAGAGGGCCAGGGATTTAGCTCAGTGGTTCCAGCACCTGTCTCGCAAGCACAAGGTCCTGAGTTCAATTCTGGGTACCACATGCCACAGAGCTGGGCATGGTGGCTCACACCTGTCATGCCAGCACTCAGGAGGCAGAGGCAGGAGGATTGCTGAGTTCGAGGCTTGCCTGGGCTACACAGTGAGCTCAGGGCCAGCTTGAACTACAAAGCGAGACCCTGTCTCAAAAAATAAAAAAAAAAAAATGGGTATAGATGCCTCCAAGTAAGGATATAGTTTGCTTGAAAAAGCTCCTCAGCTAATACTAAGTTTACTGTGTTATCAGGTTTTCAGAGCTCGGATTTGAAGTGAGAAGCTTTAACAATCTTAAAGCAGAAGAGCTGCTGAGCAAAATTAATGAGGGTAAGTGGGTGTGCATTAGATCCTTCCTCTTCCCCCATGGGCTCTTTCAGCTCTCTGTGAACACGGGGATGGCCGTGGGAGAAGAAGGCGTCATCCATGGAGCACGTGCTGGAGGTGGGGACTGGGCCCCTCGGCCTCTGTTACCGGCCCGATCTGCAGAGCCGGGCTCAGCATTGTGGATTGCAGTGTGTACTGTGCAGATTCCACCAGTGCCAGCCCAGCAAGTGGGGAACTGGGTTCCCCGTGTCGTGGGAAATGTTCCCAGTGTGAACCCCGCCCGTGCTGCGCTCTGGTCCGCTCATTTCTCCGTGGACCCCTTAAATCCCACACCTCTTCCCCCCACATCCCGGGTGTGCAGACCTGAGATGTCCTCCTCCCTGCAGCTCCTGGGCGGGGTCTCGCAGCTCTCACAGGAGTCCTGGCCATTGGCGCAGCCCCGCGCTTGGCGCCCTCTGCTGGGCACTGTGATCTCTGCAGCCCGAGGGGAAACTCCAGTTCCTTCAGCTGCGGGTCACTGTCCCTGTCTGGGACCCTCCAGGCCCCGAGTCTGCTGTGCCCACGTCCTGGGGACTCTCGCAGGGCTCAGGGCTGCTCAGAGCGGGGCCAGGCTTGGGGGCTCTCCTCTGCTCCAGGAGGCCTCCATGATTCAAAGAAACTCAGTCTGTCGCTGGAGAAGCGGCGATGTTAAAGGAGGCTCCCAGCATAACCGCATTCATGTTCTCCACATTATTCTGCTTCAAGGTAACAAAAGGGCTGCAGGCACCTGCCCGGCTTGCACAGGGCCTGGCTTTGATTCTCAGTACTTGACAAAAAAGGGAAAGCTGGTAAAATTGGGTCAGAATATGATGCTTTGAACTTTTAGTTTGGTTGGCTGGCCTCAAACTGGCAATGATCCTCCTGGCTCAGGCTCCCATGTGCTAAGATTACAGCTATGTGCTACCTTGCTGGGCAATTTGAACCTTACATTTAAGATTTTTAAAAAATCTGATACTTTGGTATGTTATTTTTTTTTTTTTGAGATAGGGTCTCACTTTGTAGTTCAGACTGGCCCTGAGCTCACTATGGAGCCTAGCCTGCCTCTGCCTCTGAGTGCTAGGATTACAGGTATGAGCCTGTGATCACATACACCCAGCATTGTGGTGTGTGATGCTGATTGCTGGGGTTACAGGCATTAACCACCACACCCGGTATTGTGGTGTGTGGTCCCAAGGATTGAACTCAGGACCTTGTGCTTGCCAGGCAGTCACTGGAACCACTGAGCTAAATCCCCAGCCCAAGTTATTCTATTTGATGAAAAGCTAAACCCAGGTATTTTATATTTGTTGAAGAACAGTAATTCCTCCCCCTTCCAGTTATGAGAGTGTCTTGGTTCAGAACCGGCAAACTAAATGTTTGTGTAAATGGTGAACGTCCTCTTTTGTTTCCTCTTTTGTGTATACTTTTGGGGCCTCTGAAGCGTCCGCCTCGAGCCACAAGGATGCCGACTGCTTTGTGTGTGCCATCCTGACCCACGGCGAAGACAACCACATCTATGCGTTCGATGACAAGATTGAGATCCAGTCCTTGACTGCCTTGTTCCGAGGGGACAAGTGCCCGAGCCTGGTCGGGAAGCCCAAGATATTCATTATCCAGGTGAGGCCGGCGCGGCGGCTTGTGCTCGAAGTTCCCCAAAGCCTCGGGTGCACAAGGTGCGGCTTCCTTGCCCACGGGTGGCTAATGCTGGGCTTCAGGGGCTGCACAGGACGGACTGGTCTGGCGCCGCCCGATTCCCTGGGATCTGGATGAGCCAGAGGGGGAGAAAACGGTCCCTTGTTACCTTTGCTACCTCGCGGGTGCCGTGTTGCTTGCCCTCTGCGATGCCCGTTTGCCATCCCTGCCTTGGAGCCAGGCGAATGTGAACTGAAGCCTGTACACGGCAGCGAGCAGATAAGCCCCTCCCCCTTTGTGCTGTGTACCTGTCTTCGCAAGGAGAGAAAAGTAACTCAGACAGCCGGTACCGCGTCCTGTGCTCGCCAGGGCCGCGGTGCAGTGTGTGCTCAGAAGGGCCGCAGAGCAGCTGTGAATTCTCCCGGTGGATGAGTGCAGGTCTGCAGGACAGGCTGACGGCGCGAGGGGTGGGGCAGCCCGCACTGCAGCCCCGAGGGAGGGGGCGATGGCGGCGTCACCCTGAGAGGGTGGAAGGGGCTGTGGGAGCAGGGTCCCCTCCTCTCAGCTGGTCCCCAGCTCCCAGGCTCAAGCTGTCCTCCCGCCTCGGCCTCCTAGGGCGCGGACGAGGGCCGCTGGCCTCTGTGTGAGGGGGGCCGGCTGGAGTGCAGAGTCGTCACTGCCAGCCGGGCATGCGTAGCGAGAGCGTGTCCGGAAAGAATGTCGCCAAGGGAAGACAGATTTAGGACCCTGGCAGCTGTCCGGTCACCTGCGTGCTCCCGTGCTGAGCTCCTTGTGCAGCCTCGGGACGGGCAGTGCGGGCGGAGGCGCATCTCTGACAGCCGCCGCCCTGCAGCCGGGGGGCTCCCTTCCTCAGCGTGCCGTGTGCCCGCTCCGGCCTGGGGCGACCGACGTCCCGGGTGAGAAGTGGTCGCACAGCGCCTGTCCCCCTGACCTCGCAGGCCTGTCGGGGACAGCAGTTCGACCCGCCCGTCGTCGCTGCGGACGCGGTGGACTCTCGCTTCCCGGACACCCGGGACAACGTCACCGAGGTGGACGCAGCTGCGGTGCACACCCTCCCGGCCGGCGCCGACTTCCTCATGTGCTACTCGGTGGCGGAAGGTGAGTCTGTGCCTCGTGCAGACAGACGTCGGGGCGCACGTCTCGCCCGAGTTGTTCAGCTTCTTGTTCTTGGAGACATGGTCTCACTTAAGTTGATCAGTCCCGTGGGGTGGGACAAACTGTCAACTCTCCTGACTCAGCCTCCCAGAGTGCTGGGATGGCCAGCTAGGTTTTCACCTGGCGCTGAGCCGAGCAGGTCTTTTAGGATGGAATCAGCACGTGTCAGCAAAAGTCACCATGGATTTCCTCAGCCACAGACACACCGAGAAGTGGAAGTGCAGACCTTAGAGAAAGCATCTTATCACACACCTGCACTCCCTGCACCGAGGAGGCTGAGGCAGGGGGATCGTCAGGAATTCTAGGCAAGCCTGAGCTGGCCCGTTAGCTCAGAGCTGTCCAAGGCCCTGTCTCAGAAAAAGAAGAAAAACAGAAAGCAAGAAAAGTACAGTTCCCTGTTATTTCCTCCTGTCTTTAGGGTATTATTCTCACCGAGAAACAGTGTTTGGCTCCTGGTATATCCAAGACTTGTGCGAGATGTTGAAGAGGTTCGGGTCCACGCTGGAGTTCACAGAGCTGCTCACGCTGGTGAACAGGATGGTTTCCCAGCGCCGGGTGGGGGTCTGCAGGGACCCCAGTGCCATCGGCAAGAAGCAGATTCCTTGCTTCTCCTCCATGCTCACGAAAAAGCTGCACTTCTCGCCGAAGGCAGCAGCGAGGGACGGCGTCATCCGTGTGTAGCCCGTGTCCATCCTCCCTGGGATGCGCCAGCCTCCGCGTGAGGGTCGGCCCTGTGAGACCTGCTGGTGGCGTCTCTACTAGACCAATGTTTTCTTTCTTTCTTTTTTTTTTAATAGTTTCATGTTTAAAAGGCTTGAAAAATACTCAGGAAATCACATAAAAGCCTACAAGGATTTAGTGATTTTTTAGTGTAAATTACAAGGTGCCTCAAAATATCTAGCTGATTCAGCTTGTCCTGTGCCTTTTATTAAAAACTTTATAATGTCTTGAAAATCCTGAAATCCAAGAATGAGGCCTCAATTTCTCTTTTATAAGATATTTGAAAATCACGATGTATTAAATTTTTCTAATTTCTACTGGTCTCTGGACATCCTTTACTTGACAGTTTATGTTTACTCTTATCTGCGTATTAATAAATTACACTTAGCGTATGACTTTACTACTTAGCAAATTTTTTTTTTTTTTTTGCTTTTGAGACAGGGTCTCGCTTTGTAGTTCAGGCTGGCCCTGAGCTCACTATGGAGCCCAGCCGAGCCGCCGCGAACTCAGCAATCCTCCTGCCTCTGCCTCCTGAGTGCTGGGATGACAGGCCTGAGCCACCACGCCCGGCACTGTGGTATGTGGTATTGATGGCTGGTGAGCATGAGTCACCAAGCCCAGCATTGTATGTGGTTACCGCGGATTGAACTCAGGACCCTGTGCTTGCAAGGCAGGTGTCGGAACCACTGAGCTAAATCTCCGGCCTGAGATTCAATTCTTTAAATAGCAAAGAGAAATCTAACGCTCTGGATCCCCTCTGGGATGGAGACGGGGACCTGGGCTGCCAGGGGCAGCTTCACACTGTGGTCCAGGCTCTCTTCTTACGGATGATGAAGACATCATTTCCAGTCCCTCCCTGTGAAGAAAGATGTGAATGTCTTCGTCACTCCACACGCAGCCCCAGGGTGAGGTGTGCGATGCCCGGCTCCTCACCCTGGCTGCGCCTACGGAACAGGCCACCCAACCCGCGTGCCAAGAATCCCAAGGGGAATCGCCAGAGTGTACCTCTGTCGTACCTCAACTTATCACCTACTGGCAGAAATGCGCCCGCAGACTCAAGTCACCGGAGCCAGAACAGTGCACTCAGGACTCTCCGAGGCCAACTTAAAGCTTCCTTCTGCAGAGGGGCTCGGTGTCCTCAGGCACCGGGAAGCAAGCACACAGAGCGCCAGGGAAGCAGGGTTTTAAGCTCTCACACGGGGAGGCAGCTATCCTTTAAACTCACTACCTTCCCCAAGTTTGATCTCTGGTATTATAAAAAAAAAAAAGTAAATAAAAAGAAACTTACTGGCTGAGTCCAAAGGCTCACCACCTTGAGGCTTAAGGGGTGGTGGGGGTGAGGGTTCCTGAGGGGTTGGAAGACTAGGAGGTGGAGAATGGGGCATCAGAACGTCCTGGGCTACTGGGGTGCTACCTGGGTCTGCAGCTGCGTTTCCCGAACTTAAACGGAGCAGCCTTTCTTATGACTGCAGGGGGGGGGGCGCCTCGGGGAGACTGGAGGAGACACAGGTGCTCCTGTTTCTATCCTCTGATGGAAAAGACAGGCCTGCAGTTTCTACAAAAGTCTCAAACAGTCCAACCCAAAGGAACCATGAGACTCAATCGCGTCCCGTTTGGGTCACAGAATCAGAACAGCACGGAAGAATCCAGGGAGGTTCACCGGACAGCTAGTTCTTCTCCTTGAGCTCGTCCGCCTGCAGCCCCAGGTCCGCTGGGTGGCGGACGAGTCTCAGGGACTCCTTAGCCTGTTGGGAAACAAAACGACAACACAGAAACCTGCTTTACCGTTTGCGAGGAATTTGATCAAGCCAGATTCACTTGCCAAATTAAAAAGCCAAATCAGTAACATCTAAAGCCCATTCTGGGGCTTTGTTTTCAGCAAAACACTAGATCAGTGGTAAATGCCAAAATTATCTCACATTTATCCAGACCCTCTGGGAAAGATGAATGTGATTTAACAAAAATGAGTTTATCTAGGCCAGAGGGTTAGCTCAGTGGTTCCAGTGCCTGCCTCACAAGCGCAAGGTCCTGAGTTCGATCCCCGGTAACCACATACAATGCGGGGCGTGGTGGCTTACACCTGTCATCCCAGCACTTGGGAGGCAGAGACAGGAGGATTGCTGAGTTTGAGGCTTGCCTGGACTACATAGTGAGCTCAGGGCCAGCCTGAACTACAACGCGAGACCCTGTCTCAAAAAAAAAAAAAAAAAAAAAAAAAAAAAAAAAAAAAAAAAAAAAAAAAAAAAAAAAAAAAAAAAAGAGTTTATCCCCTTCAGAACGGATTCTCCAGCTCACATTCTCTACAGAAGCTCCCTGACCTACCTGTTTGCTTTGTTCCTCTACTTCACCACCGTAAAAAACAACTACACTTCAAGGACATTTCCTTAAACCTCAGTGTCCCCTCCTGTAATACTCAGGAGGGACATTGCTTGTTTTATTCAAAAGTAAGGGATTCCACAAAATTAAAAACCCAAAGAATAAAAATTTTCCCACTTAATGATTATATGACATAAATGATTTTAAAAGTTCTTCAGTTGAGGTTGTGATAGTGACTTCTAATCGTTTCTGTAACTTCATAGTAACATAGACGTAATTGCCGTTAAATGTATATTCAACAAGCATGCAGGATATTTTTACCAAAAGTTTTGGTGAAGAAATTACTAGACGTGAGTAATCTAGGGCGGCACTGTCTGGACGTGGTTCGGGCACCGGTCGGGAGCCCAGGGCCGAGCGAGGCCTCACACCCCGGGACACACACGCGGGTGCCAGGACGGCTGGAGGCGGCCGCGCTGCGGCAAAGCCCTGCTCTGACCGCGGCTCCCCACTTCCTCTGCGTGTGGGTCGGGGCCTGTGGGGGCCGAGCCCCCTTCACCCGCAGGAGGGAGGAGGACACCGTGGGGAGAGGTCTCCCCGCCTGGAGCCCAGGAGACCCCGCCGTGGAGGTGAAACTCCCCCTCCTGGCGCTCCCTGGCTCGGCACTTTCTCGCAGCAGCCGCTTTCCGCTGCCTGCACGTCCCCTAAAGGAGCCTCTCCCGGCCCGTGTGGTGCCGCACGCGCTCGCCCAGCTCGTGGGGGCCGGGGCGGGGGTGGGGGACACGAGTCTGTGTCTACTCTGGGCAGCTCAGCGAGACTCTGCATTTAAATTAAAACTCTTAAAGGTCTGGGCATGTGGCTCAGGCTTCGGTCTTTAGTCTCAAACAACAACAGCAAAGGAACTTGAGAGATCCCTTTACAGAGAACGCAACACAAGCTTCGTCCCGGGGTGCGGGGTCGTACCCGTGTTTTGCTGAACAGTCTGACACGCCCGGAACTCCACAGCCGAGAGGACGCCTGGGAGGAACCCCCGCTCCTCCCGACCCCGGCTTCTCTCCGGGGCGAGCAGCCGCCGCAGGAGCCCAGGGTACCTTGGCCAGCTGGTCCTTGAGCTTGCTGTACTGCTGCACGTCGAAGCGTTCGCGCTCTGACCGCCGGTAGAAGTGGCGAAGAAGCTGCCTTCTCCTGGCGATGGGGTAGGTGCAGTTCTAAAGAAAGGCAGAAATCAGCGCGTTGGGAGGACAGCGGGCCCCGCGGGAAAGCGGCTGGGCAGCCGCACATGCAGACATGCGGTGGCCACGCAGGCCAACGGAGCCAACGAGAAACAACGCGATCAGAAAGAGGAAGAGGGCGGCGAGCCAGGGCCGGGAGGTGCGGGCGTCTCGCAGCAGGAATTCAGCCCAGGGGCCCTGCACTCCGCAGGCGTGTCCGGGGAGGCATTTGCGCGTGGTCCTGACTCTTCCCCAGCGGGACGCGGGTCACCGAGCCGTGTGTATGCGGTTTGGGAAAAACAGCATACGGACCCCAAGCTCACAGGCACCGGGGCCGGAGCACCCCAGCGGCACAAAGGTCCTGCTGCTGCAGGTGGACGCGGAACGCCCAGCAGAGCGCTGCCTGCCAGGTGACAGCTCACCTGCCGCGTGACGACAAAGTATGCGAAGAAAACCATGGAGTTCGCACAGGTGAGGAAGTAGGTGACAGGCTCCGTGAGGTCCCAGGAGTACACCCGCCAGGTGAGCCAGGCCAGAGCGCCGCCCTGCGCGGACAGAAGGGCCAGCCCAGCCCACAGCAGCCTGCCGGTGTCGGCCTCAGCGCGAGCCTCAAGTCTAGCTTTCGCCTGCAAAAGGGAGGACCTGAGTCAGTTCTTGCCTGCAATCCCGGCTGTGTGGCTGAGGCGGGAGGGTGCCTGCTCAAGTTCAAGGCCGGTGTGGGATACCAGGGAGACTCTCCTTTAAGATGAAACCAAACCCTGACAGTTTACAAGTGCACCCACTGAAGGAGAAAACAAAAAGCAACAAGAAAAGTTACATTGGAAGTGCCGGAAATCGGCACTAAAGAGGTCAGGTACATGGAAAAGTAATTTATGGAACATACATGAGACTCATTTCAAAATCAGGTCACATACATGTTTTTTTTAAGTTAAAAAGGTTTTATCTGGGCCGGAGGGTTAGCTCAGCGGTTCCGGCGCCTGCCTCGCAAGCGCAAGGTCCTGAGTTCGATCCCCGGTGACCACATAGAATGCTGGGTGTGGAGACACTCCCACCAACAGTCAACACCGCATACCACAATGCCGGATGTGGTGGCTCACGCCTGTCATCCCAGCAGGGGAGGCAGAGACAGGAGGATTGCTGAGTTCGCGGCGGCTTGCCTGGGCTCCATAGTGAGCTCAGGGCCAGCCTGAACTACAACACGAGACCCTGTTTCAAAAAGAAAAAAAAAAAAAAAAAGGTTTTATCTGTTCA
>PVIC010036931.1:0-18323 GCA_004025085.1 Thryonomys swinderianus
CTCCGCCTCCGCCTCCGCCTCGTCCTCGTCCTCACCCAGGGTGAACACGCCGGGCTGCAGCCCCTTGCCCACCATGGTGGGGCTGCCCTCCTGCAGGGGCGCCTCGGGGCCGGGGCCGGGCCGGTGCCGCCCAGCGCCCCGCTCGGCAAAGCTGACCTTCTTCAGCCGGAGCCCACAGTCCGGGAGGCCGCCGTCCTCACCCCCGTCCTCCTCGTCCTCCTCCTCGTCCTCCTCCTCGTCCTCCTCCTCCTCGGCAGCCCCTAGCCCGCCCCTAGCCTCCCCGCCTTCTCCTGCAGGCCGACTCTCCGCAGCGGCTGTCTCCTCTTCCTCCTCAGGGGCCCCGCAGCCCCCGCCAAGGCACCTCCGGCCCCCCAGCGCACTGCTGCCCTCGTCGGCCCGGGGCTCGAGGTGGCGGGGAGCCGGGCGCCAGAGGCTCAGGCCACCCAGCAGGGCACGCACCAGCCCCGCCAGCGCCCGCAGGCCGAGCTCGCCACGGCAGAGGCGGCCGTAGAGGTGGGGCTGCAGGACCTCGCGCACATTCTGCAGGAACTGCCGGGTGATCAGCAGGGTGGCCAGCATCTAGGGGACGGGGAGAGGCGCGTGGGGGCAGGGAGCGGGGCCGGCACGGGCACCGCCCTGGATGTCCCTGGCACCAAGCACCTCCACCCCAGGCCTCGGGGTGCCCGCGGCCTGCGGGCCCCTCTGCCTGTGCTGGGTCCGCGCCACCCCGGCCCCACTGCGCATGCGCCCCAGCACAGCCGCCGCCCGCCCGGCCAGGCCAGGCCCGCGGCCTCGCCACCTGCCCGTACTTTGGCCCGGGCTGAGAGCAGGAGGCCCCGGAGGGAGAGGAGGAGCAGGCGGAACCGCAGGGCCACGAGCGGGACCAGCACTGCCCGCAGCTGCCGCTCGAGGCTCTGGGACAGGGACAGGACGAGCAGGAGCTGTGGAGGGACCGACGGACAGGTGGACAGACAGATGGACAGGCAGAGAGAAGACGCGTGGATGGACAGACACACGGACGGGCAGAGAGGAGAGAAGGATGGAGGAGGGGGAGAGGCCGGGAGCCCGGGCCCCCGGGCCAGGTCCGGCCCCCGCTGGCCGCCCCGAGCGGGGCTCACCTCCTTGAGGCGCTCCATGTCCTTGAGGTAGAAGCCGATGTAGAAGAGGCTCAGGTACGAGTTGACAAACTGGAACTGAGGCACAAGGAGCTGCGGCGGTCGCCCCGCGTCCCCGAGGCGGCCTCCCCGCAGCCACTCACCAGCACGATCTTCATGATGAGGTGCTTCTCGTAGGCGCTCTCCAGCCGGTAGTTCTCTAGGGGCCGAGAGGCCGTGAGCGCCGGCCCGGCGGGGGCCCGAGGGCGGGGAGGGCCGCGGGGCATACCCATGTCGTTGAGCCACACGGCCAGCTTCTTGTAGCCCTCGGCGCTCGCGGTGACCAGCAGGGCCAGCACCACCTTGGGCAGGAAGCGGGCGAGGCGCGGCAGCCCCTTGACGCTCAGCACCAGCTCCTGCGGGCAGGCAGAGCTGTGGCCCGGGGCCGGCGGCGTGGCCGGGGCCGGGCCGGGGGAGGGCGCGGCGGTCACCTGCAGCTGGAAGCAGCCGAGCATGAGCAGGAAGACACAGGCCAGGCACGACAGGCACAGCGGGAGGCTGACCAGCAGCTGGAAGAGCAGCCGCTTCCAGGGCGGGTAGTAGAACTCCTCCGCCCGCGTCACCGGGCTGATGCGCCTCACGCCCTGCGGAGCGGGCGCCGCCTGGTCACCCTGCCGAGGGGCCCCCCTCTCCTGTGCCCTTCCTCCAGGCTGTCCTGCCCGGCGCCCCCTTTCTCTCGGGGCCTCTCTGCGCTCAGGGCCCTCACCCCGCGCACCCCCTTCTTTCCCGCTTCCCCCCAGTCCCCTGCTGACCCTGAACTGGGGACGCGGCTCCTCCACGGCTTCCCCGGGGGAGTCTAGCGTCCCCCATTTGTAGGCCAGCTCCGCGCCCCTCCGCTTCCACTCCTCCAAGAACAGTGTCGACCAGATCACGTTGAAGAGAGCGAAGACCACGCAGGACACATCTCGGCTCGTCTGCGGACGCCAGAGCCACGGTGAATGGTCAGGCCGGGGGCTGAGGCGGGTGCTGCGGCCCGGCCCGCCCGGCCCGCCCGCTACCTGGTCGGCCTCTGTGAACGTGTACAGCACGGAGCCGAAGACAGCCGGGTACACCATGGCCGACGTGTAGAAGCCCAGCCAGGCAAAGTACATGGCAATCTTCACACCGAAGTAGTCGCAGATGTCGTCTGCCGGGGGAAGCGGGGACCCTGTCACCTGCGCCTGCCTCCTGGGAGCCCGGCCCGCTTCCGCCCAGTCCCTGGCCCGTCCTACCTAGGGGCTGGTTTTCACACACTGCCTGCACCCAGGACTTCATGAGGCGGTTCAGGATGCGCTGCTCGTGCACCGGGAACACCTGCTGGATGATCCCGCGGGCCGCCAGCTCCGGGACTGGGGGACAGCGGAGCAGGTGAGACCACCCTCCCCTGCTCCCGGGCCCCGAGCCCAAGTTGAACCTGTGCCCACTCTTGAATCCTAGAGGCTCTTCCCGGAGAGGAAGGCTGGCCGGCTGGAGAACTTGGGGGTGCAGGGGCAGCCGGGAAAAGGGCAGGCCCTGGGAGGCCAGCCGCCATAGGAAACCGCGTTGTGAAATAAAGGTATCTGGTCTGTTTGTGGCCCTGCCTGTGTAAGGAACGGCACAAAGCTGTCATCTAAGGGTGCACTAGTGTTGACTGGCTCCAGGCAGGAGCAGTCAAGACCCTGCCCTGAGGACGCAGGACGCGTGGACGCTGTCCGTGGTCCTGACCCGCACTACCCCGCCAGCAGAAGGACTCAGGCCAAGGCTGCCTCCCAAGGGGTAAGCCCAACCCCTTGCCAAAGGCCACGCCCCCTCAAGACACTCTGATTGGCCAGACCCCACCACAGAGCCCTTACCCCTGAAGTTTATTGCTCGACCAGCTCCGTGAACTCCTAACCAGTGGGGTCTACGCCCCGCCCCCATCCGTCCCACCCATCTCGCTGGCTGTGATTGGAAGGTCGGCCCCGCCTCGCTCACTGATTGGCTGGTCCTCCAGGAAGCGCACGTTGTGCAAGGCCTCTCCTTGCTTGGCCCGCAGGTTCTGCAGCCAGAAGCGGATGATGCTCTGCCGCTCCTGCCGGGGACAGGGTGTGAGCTCGGTGAGGTGAGCGGCCCGAGGCAGGGGCGTCCGGGCAGGAGCCGGCCGCACCTGCGAGGTGAAGAAGCGCAGCTCGCTCTCCACGTTCTCATAGATGAAGTCCTCTTCGCAGGAGAAGCCGCGGGTGCCCCCTCCGAACTCGGCCTTCACGGCCTTGCGCAGCCCCAGCTCGTCGGCGCCTCGGAGCAAGCTGAGGAGAGAGCAGGGGCTCACAGGGGGCCCGGGGGGCGCGGGCGGCCCGGGGGCGGGGCGGGGCACTCGCCTCTCGTAGGTGGCCGTGACGAAGAAGGCGTAGGCGCGCGTGCGGCGGTGGTGGCGGACTTGCACGATGAGCTCGGGGATGCCCACGCGGATGTGGTTCAGGAGCCAGAGCAGCGTGTGGTCATCGGTCGTGTCTGCCAAGGGGCGCGGGCACCGATGGGTCTCGCCTCGGGAAAGCCCGGGGCTTCCTACCCACTCCCGCCCTGGGAGGCGGACTCAGGAGGGCCTCGGGTACCTGGGAAGGTCATCAGCACGTCGCAGTTCTCCGTGGGCACCGTCTTCATCCATGCTTTGTGGGACACGAGGTAGCGCCCCGCCTGAAGCAGCCGTTTCCCGAAGAGTTTATCTAGGGGGGAGGGGCGGCATGGCAGGCCGGGGCAGGCCACCACCCTCGTCCGGACGCTGCCTCGGGCTCGGACTCCCCGCTGCCCAGCACCCTGCGTGGCGCTCTGGGTCTCCCGCGGTGGCCGGGCCGGTCTCGCTCACCTCGTCCTTGCCAGGCCCTGCCCCCCACGTCCGCCCTTACACGTCTTACTCATGCTCGGGCCCGGCTCCGCCTCGGGCCCACAGTCGCGGGCGCAGCCCCGAGCAGGGCGCCCGGACGCCTAGGACTGCAGCCGAGGTGCAGCAGGCCGCGGCTCTTACCCCACCGCACAGGTGGGGAAGTTGAGGTCCCGAGCCTCGAAGCTAAACCCCCAAGGTCACACAGTCGAGCCGGGCTTCGAACCCGGGCTGGCAGGACCCCTTGCGCTGCACGGAGAGGGCGTCCGTCCCTGCCACGCGAAGCCGAAGCTCAGGTGGCTGGGTCCCGGTGGGGGCGTGGCCTGGCCGGGCCGGGACCCCCGCCCGCCGGAGGTCCCGCAGCACCGGGCAGCAGCCGGCTTGGGGCCGCGCCAGCCGGAGGCTCGCCCGGTTCCCCTCTCGCCGCCCAGCCGCCGCCTCCGCGCGCGGTCGAGCAGCCGCGCACTTACCCAACACTCCGGACGCGGGGGCCGCGGGCTCACCCTCCGGCGGGGGTCGCTTGCCCCGCTCCGCGTCCAGGGCCGCGCCCCCGGCGCCCGAGGAGGCCTCCGCCATGGCGAGCTGGGTCAGGGGCTGCGCGCGGCTCGGGCGCCGGGGGCCCGCGGGCGCGCGGGGCCGGACACGGAGGAGACAAAGGCCGCGCCCGCCCGCGCCGCTCGGCCCCCGTGCCCGCGCTGCTTCTCGTCCCCGCCCGCGCCAATCGGCTTCCTCTCTCCGCGCGTCACTCTGGTTCTCAGCCGCGCGCCCGCCCGCCCGCCCGCCCGTAGACTGTGGTTCCCGGGCCCGCCCGCCCGGTTCTCTGGATTTCATTGTGTTCCGCCCAATGTAATCTCTGGTGTTCGTTCCCGCCCGCACCGACGCGCATTCTCCCAATCTGTCTCAATTTACGGAGTTTCTGGTCTCCGCCCAGAGCCTCGGTTTCCCCATCAGCAAACTATAGACTGATTGTTTGGCCGCGGCAGGACGTGGGAGGGACGGGCTTGGTCCGAGGAGATTCCAGCAATAGCTCACCCACCCCAGCAGGAATGCGGTCACTAGTGACAGTGGCTGGCCCCAAAGAAGCCCTGGGCTTCCTGCCCGAGGGCAGGATCTCACCCACTCCACCCTTATTCGCTGCAGAATTTAAATAAAAACACTTGCAGTTAAATACACACTTAAGATAAACGAAGACACACTTGCTTTTTATTAGCGTTGTTAACGATTCCGAGCAGTGAACCCAGGGCTTTAACACCGAGGTACATCCCTAGCTCTTATGTTTTATTTTTAGACAAGGTCTCATTAAGTCCTCACTGCACGAGACTGGGAGCTTGGTGGAGACCGAGTGTCGAGGCGGAGCACCCAGTAGACGATCGGTGCATCCCTGCTAGCGATGGAGCCGCCGGAAAGCAAGCCGTCGTGGGTTCCTACACTGCGCATAATAAATCGAGCAGGGCGGATGGGAACCGCAGGCACAGGAGGCCCGCCCGCCCGCCCGTCAGCCCGGCCGAGAACCAGAGCATCGCGGCCGGGCCCCCGAGGCCGCGCCCACAGGCCTGGAATCCTCTGCTCAGCGCTTTCTCGGGTTCGGTGCTGTCCCGAGTTAACCCGAAAGCGATACCGGGCTAGGCGCCGGGTGGGGGCGGGGCTCCGGCGTGGAGCGGGCCCGGAGGAGTGAGGCGGGGGCGGGGGCGGAGAGCGTCCTAGAAGTTGGAGTAGGTTCTTCGCCGAGCCCGGCCTTGGGCTCCTCAGGGCTCACCCCAGCCTTTCTAGTTTTGATTTTGAGACAGGGTCTCGCTAAGTTGCTCAGGCTGGGCTGGAACCAGCGACCCTCCTGCCTGGGGCTCCCAGAGGGCGGAGACGTGGCCCCTTTTCTTGGACAAGGAAACTGAGCGCAACAGTTTTTGCCTCGCTTAAGAGGTGGAGACATAGGACTCAAAATCTAACTTCGCCCATCCCCCATGTGGCAAGCCTCGTCCTCTTTCTCCTCGGCTCGGATCCCTGCTGTGCTAGGACCCTAAGGAGTCTGGCCCGCGTTGCCGTAGGAGCCGTCATCCAGTTGCCCTCGAAGGAAAGAGGGCTGCAGCCTGTGGGCGGGACTTACTGTAAATGGCCCAATGGCAGTTGATAACCGTGCGGCGCGCTTTGCCAGTCATACCCCCGAGTGGGCGGGGCCTGCTGCCAGCCCTTGAAGTCGCCGAGGAAGGTCGGGCAGGCGGAACGCGAGTGATTAAACCCATGTGGCGCGAGCTGCGGAGCCTGGCGTCCTGGGGCCCTCGCAGGTGGAGGACCCTGGAGGGGGGTGTGGCGGGGGCCGGGCGCTGCTCGGGCTCCTTGGGTGCCGGGGCCAGGTGTCCTGGGCTCCTTGCCCAGCCTGCCGGGCCTCGGGCGCAGATCCGCCCGTGCCGACTCTCCCTCTCTCCGGCCCAGCTTGTGCACGGCCGCCGGGGCCACCATCTTCGCGCTGAGCTCGGGCCGCGGCCGCTGCGGTGTCGCCGTGATCCGGACCAGCGGCCCCGCCAGCCGCCAGGCTCTGCAGAGCCTCACCGCGCCCTGCGTGCTGCCCCGCGAGCGCCGCGCCAGCCTGCGCCTGTTGTGCGACCCGCGCTCGGGCGCCCCGCTGGACCGCGCGCTGGTGCTCTGGTTCCCAGGTGAGGCCGCGCGTCCCCGTCCCCGGGCGCAGGCCGGAGGGGCGACCTGCACCTGACCTGCCCCGTCGCCACGTCAGGGCCGCAGAGCTTCACGGGCGAGGACTGCGCCGAGTTCCACGTGCACGGGGGCCCCGCCGTAGTGAGCGGCGTCCTGCAGGCTCTGGGTGAGCGACCGCGGCTCGCGTGGAGGTGGGCGGCCCGGCGGGGCCACTCGGCGCCGGGGCTCAGGACTCGGGCTTCCGGCAGGTGGCGTCCCTGGGCTGCGGCCGGCTGAGGCTGGCGAGTTCACCAGGCGCGCCTTCGCCAATGGGAAGCTGAGCCTGCCCGAGGTGGAGGGGCTGGCGGACCTGATCCACGCGGAGACCGAGGCGCAGCGGCGGCAAGCCCTGCGGCAGCTGGACGGGGAGCTGGGCCAGCTGTGCCGCGGCTGGGCCGAGGCCCTCACCAAGGCAGGTGCCAGGCTCTGTCCTGCTCCGCAGGCCGCCCGGCGCTCCTCGCCCCACGCGCGTCCATGTCTCCCACGGAGATGCTTGGGTTTCGCCGGGCCCGGGGTCGGCGGGGAACAGGGATGCTCACGCGCTGGCCCCTCGCCTAGGCCTTGGCTCACGTGGAGGCCTACATCGACTTCGCGGAGGATGACAACCTGGAGGAGGGCGTCCTGGAGCAAGGTGGGCCTGCCGGGTGGGAGCCGGCGTCCCAGCCCCCGAAGGCCTCTGACTGCCTCCCTCTGCCCACAGCTGGCCGCGAGGTTCGGGCGCTGGAGGTGGCTCTCAGCGCGCACCTGCGGGATGCCAGGCGCGGCCAGAGGCTCCGCTCCGGGGCACACGTGGTGGTCACCGGACCCCCGAACGCCGGCAAGAGCAGCCTAGTGAACCTGCTCAGTAGGTGGAGGCGGGCGGGGCGGGGCGGGGCCTCGGCGGGCGGGGCCTGGAGGGCCCGCGCGGCTCGGTCTGGGCGAAAGCGCTGCGGAGGAGGGAAGCCGCAGGCGGGTCCCCCCACCCCGCAGCCCGCCCCTGCCTCCGACGCCTCCACTCCCCAGGCCGGAAGCCAGTGTCCATCGTGTCCCCGGAGCCGGGAACCACCCGTGATGTGCTGGAGACCCCTGTGGACCTGGCTGGGTACCCTGCACTGCTGAGCGACACGGCAGGGCTTCGGGAGGGTGCGGGGCCCGTGGAGCAGGAGGGCGTGCGGCGGGCCCGGGAGAGGTGAGCAGGCTCCTCCGCCACCACCCCCGCACCCCCGGGCATTTGCTTTCTGTGCTTCGGACTTAGGAAGAGGCTGCCAGACTCCCTCGGGTGGCGGCCTCACCTCACTCGCGTGGCCTTCTCTCGCGCCACCCTGCGGGGCAAGCTTTGTCCAGCCCAGGCTCTGCCTCTGCCAAGCGCGCTTGCTTTGCCTCCCCCGCTCCCTGGCACCCCGAACTCCTCTTCCCCCAGGCTAGAGCAGGCTGACCTGATCCTGGCAGTGCTGGACGCCGCCGACCTGGCCGCTCCGTCTTCCCGTGACTTCCTGGACACGGTTGTGGCCCCCCTGGCACGCCGGGGCCGCAGCAGGAGCAGCCCGCGCCTCTTGCTGGTGCTGAACAAGTGCGACCTGCTGCCCGCCGAGGGCTTGCACCCCCCGCCCGCGCCGCACCCCCACCTCATGCTGTCCTGCCTGACCGGGGCAGGGCTGGACGGCCTGCTGGAGGCCCTGAGGGAGGAGCTGGCTGTCGTGTGAGTCCTGCCCGCCTCCGGCGCGTGTCTGTCTGTAAGGTGGGGCAAACTCACCTGCTTTATTTATCCCCCGAACGCTGGGGAATGAGGCCGGGCAGTACTTTGCCCAGGCTGGGCTGGAACTTCCAAGGCCTTCCTGCCTCGGGCTCCAACGAGTGCAGTGCCACACCTGGCCTAAACCTGCCCACTGTGCAAGGTCCGGTCTCTACAGGTGCGAAGAGACCACTCTTGTCCCTTCTAGGTGCGGGGACCCGAGCACAGGCTCGCCGCTCCTGACCCGTGCTCGGCACCGCCACCACCTGCAGCGGTGCCTGGACGCGCTGGGCCACTACCAGGGTGTGGCAGACCTGGCCCTGGCGGCAGAGGCGCTGCGTGTTGCCCGGAGGCACCTGACACAGCTCGCGGGAGGAGGGGGCAGCACGGAGATCCTGGATGTCATCTTTCGGGACTTCTGCGTGGGCAAGTGAGCGGTGCCCAGTGAGTGGCCGAGCAGCCAGGGACGCCAGCTCAGCTCAGGATGCGACTGACCGAGGACCTGCTGGGACTGGTGGGATCGGCTCGCGGACTTCAGCCTTCAGAGCTGGCCAGTGAGAGGAGGGCCGAGCGACTGAATGATCTCAGTTCTGCCTACTTTTGGATTGGATCTGGCTAAAACCGACCCAGAGTGGTCTCCCTTGACTTGAGAGCCCCCTGCTTCGGCCTCCTAACTACAGAGCTTCACAGGAGCACATCACCCTTGGGCAGGGTCTGGGTCAAAGGTTTTGCATCTGATTTTGTTGGGGACTTGGAGTCCCCTTCCTGCTCGGAGGCCAATCGTAGAGCCCAATCCCAGCATCTCACTGTTCATTTTGTTTTGCAAATACAAAGTGAAAATTCAGGTGACGCAGAAGGGTTGCCCCCAGGAGCCCCCGACTGCCCCTCCAGTCCTGGCTGAACACACGCATTGCCGATGCTCCTCTGCGTCTCTGTGTACTAGGGCACCTGTCAGTCAAATATCTGCTTTGCTTGAGTGTTTTTCTTTTTTAGAGACAGTGTCTACACAGTGAGATCGTCCTGTCTCAGCCTCTCCTCTGCTCGATGAAAGGCAAGCAGCACCATGTCCTGCCTTTATGGCAGTGTGTGTGGTAGTGATGCAGCAGGTGGTGTTTTGTTCCCTGGAAAACCAAGGCTCAGAGAAGCTGAGATCCACAGGAAGTGCTTGTAGGTGGCCTTTGAACCTGACTAGCATCAGCCTTTTTTCCTGTTTTTGGCTTCTTGAGGCAGGGTCTCACTAGCTCTGGCTGCCCGTGAACCCACTGTGTAGCCCAGCCTGGCCTCAAACTCAAGGCGACCCTCCTGCCTCAGCCTCTTGAGTGCTGGAATCACACGCACACACCAGTGTGGCTCTATCTTAAAAAGCAAAACAAAATATTTCAAATGCAGGCAGTTCCTCTGGAGATGCTGGGAGCGAGATGCGGTGGTGAGTGGCCAGCAGAGGGCACTGTGCCCAAAGGAAGGCTGTGCTCAGGCACATCTGCCTTTGCCTGCGCAAGGGAGTTTGCCTTTCATACCAACCACTCTGCTTAGGAGTTTGAGGCAGAGGGATCATGGAGTTTGAGTCCAGCATGAGCAGGATTCTAAAATAAAAAGGACTGGAGTGTGACTCAGTGGTGAGCATTTGCCTAGCATCCATGAGGCCTTGTTAGCTGCAAACGTAAGCTACATGGTTTTGGGTTTTTTTGTGAGACAGGGTCTCGCTTTGTAGTTCAGGCTGGCCCTGAGCTCACTATATAGCCCAGCCAAGCCTCGAACTCAGCAATCCTCCTGCCTCTGCCTCCTGAGTGTTGGGATGACAGGCAGGAGCCACCACGCCTGACAGCCACATGGTTGTTTTTGCTAGATGTGGTGGAACATCGTTGTGATCACAGTACTCACGAGGCTGAGGCAGGAGGACCACCATGTGTTTAAGGCCAGCATGAGCCCCAGTGAGACCCAGTCTTAAAAAAACAAAAGCCATGGGCCGGAGATTTAGCTCAGTGGTTCTGGCGCCTGCCTGGCAAGCGCAAAGTCCTGAGTTTGATCCCAGTAACCACATATGATGCTGGGTGTGGTGACTCACGAGCACCAGCAATCAACACCACATACCACAGTGCCGGGTGTGGTGGCTCACGCCTGTAATTCCAGCATTCAGGAGGCAGAGGCAGGAGGATTGCTGAGGCCCAGGCTTGCCTGGGCTACAGAGTGAGCTCAGGGCCAGCCTGAACTACAATGCCGAGACCCTGTCTCAAAATAAGTAAATAAAGTAAAATTAAAAACCTTCCCACCCTATACTTGCGGAGGACCTTGGCCTTCAGCTAATACCATGCCTGTCATCCCGATTTAGGCACGAGGGCCATTTGGAGCTCAGCCTGTGGCTCGCGGAGACCTTGTCTCAAAATAAAACACAGGCCTGGGGTGCAGCTCTGTGGGAAGGGCTGGGCCCCAGCCCCAGTGCTGAGCGAAAAATGACAATACCCAGAGGTCCTGCTGCAGGTGGCCATGCCCTGTTCCTTCCACTTCACTGCAGCATGTTGCTCCCGGCCGGGGTGCCAAGGGGGGATTCCTGAGGAAGGGTCGCACAGTGAGAGGACCTGGGCTATCAGTTACACCCGATCCTCAACATGAACTGAGATGGGGGAAGAATGCAAAATGTGGGTCCTGGGCTGGGTGGGCTCAGCAGGCAGCGGGGGGGGGGGGGGGACTCAGGCCACCGTGGAGACCCCTCCTCAGCAGAGGGGGGCTGCACGGGCGCCTGCCCACCCCCGCTGGGCCTGGCACCCGAAGCACCTAGGTCTTGGCTCCGGCTTTTTCCAAGAAGGGCGAGGTGTTTGTGGGAAGTAGTGGGTTATTTATAGAGGCACAGGAAGCCCCCCAGGCCAGGGACCCGCCAGCACTCCCAGCTGGGGATTTGGCCTCGTCTGCCCTGGGGCCACTGGGGAAGCAGCCAGGCTGCCAGGAGAGGCGGCCTGAGGTGTCAGCGGACCTGTGCTCTGGAGCTGGGGTGCAGGGCCAGGGATGAGCAGGCCGCGCCCTGGCAGCGCCTGGGATGGTGGTCGTGGTTGTTACAGATTGTTTGAGACAAAGGATGGAATCCAGAGCATTTCACTGAGCTGCACCCCCCCCAGGCCTTTTTACTTTTAATTTCCAAGAAAGGGTCTTGATAAATTGCCCAGGTTGGGTTTGAATTCAAGGATTTTCCTGCCTCAGCCTCCTACAGTGCTAACAGATGTGTACACTGAGCCTGGATTTTATATTTACTATTATTAAAATTTTCACTTCTTGGGGGCTGGAGATTTAGCTCAAGTGGTTCCAGTGCCTGCCTCGCAAGCACAAGGTCCTGAGTTTGATCCCTGTACCACGTATAACGCTGGGCATGGTGACTCTCGACCACCAGCAATCAATACCACACACCACAGTGCCGGGCGTGGTGGCTCACACCCGTCATCCCAGCACTCGGGAGGCAGAGGCAGGAGGATTGCTGAGTTCCAGGCTTGCCTGGGCTACATAGTGAGCTCAGGGCCAGCCTGAACTACAAAGCAAGACCCTGTCTCACACACAAAAAAATGTTTTTTTTTCACTTCTTGGATGAAAAAATATTGAGGAAGGGATGGACAGAGTAGGGAGGAATCCTGGGATACGTGGATATGGACCCCCAGATCAGGCCTGGCCAGCATCCACAGCTCCCAAGGACACTGGGCTCAGAACAGCAGGCTGATAGCCAGGGACAGCCCCATTTCCTTGGGGCCCCCAACTGTCCTGTCCAGACCACCGACCCCGCCTAGCCTGGAGGCCCCAGCCAAGTGTTTCCTGCGGGAGCGTCTCTCCCCGGCTTCCGCATGCCGGAAATATCGCTCCTTTGTCTTGCCTGCCCGCGGGTGGCGGGTGGCGTTGCCAGCCAGGGTGTGACTCAGGGGGGGCGGGGGACCCACCGGAGGGATCTGGCCGCGGGCCTCCGCACGGTTTTCTCTCAATGGCCATTTGTTCTATTTCCTGGAGTCTACTTAGGAATAAAATGCCAGCGTCTGCTCAAGGAACTGTTTTCTAGCAAGATAGTACTGAATTAGCGTTTTTCTTTCTTTTTACTTGTGTCTTCCTTTTCTGCTGTTTTGGGAACTGGAGACGGAACCCAGGACTTTCGCAATGAGCAACATCCCCAGCCCTTCTCGGAGACACTCTTGCCAAGCTGCCCAGGTTGGGCTTCTGCCCCCGACCACAGGTGCCCAGAGCGCGGGGCCGGCAGGCATGCCCGCCGCGGGTCTGCCCTCTAGCACCCCAGAGGGCCAGGCTCCTGTACGGCGCCGCCCCGCGGACCTTCCCCGCCCGCCCAAGCCACCGCAGCAGGCCGGCCGACGGCGCGCCGCTCCGCGCGAGACACAGCCCCGGGCGCGCTGCCTGGGTCCCCGGCCAGGGAGGGCGCGCTCGCTCCGACCCCGGCCGTGGGCCGCCCTCCGCGGTTTCCGGCAGAGCGAAGCCGCACACGCGGGCCAGCCGCCTGCGCCGGGCCCTCCCGCGGAGCCCGGGGTCGCGCTCCCGCCCGGCCGAGGGGACCGCGCGCGGGCTCCTTCCTCGCGCTGCGACCTTCTCCCCGCGGCTCTCGCAGCAGCGGTCACCACCCCGGGGCCTGGGAAGCGTCTACATGTTTATTGAGCGACACCGCCATCGTACTGGCCGCAGCAGGGCGGGGGCGCGGGGGACCGGGCCTCCACAGCGCCCTCAAGGAGGGGAGGCCTGGAAACGCCCGCCGGGGGGCCTGGAAACTCTCGAGGTGGGGGCTCGGCGCCGAATGGCTTCCTGTTCTCACCTCCCCGTCCCGGCGCGGCGAGATGAGGAAGCGAGGAGGAAGGGCGGCGGGACGGCGCGAGGCAGCGCTGCTGTGGGTGCCGCGGCCAGGTGCGCGGAGGGGAGGCGGCCTATGACGGCGGCGCGTGCGGGACGCGGCGCCTGTCCCGCGGCGAGACTACGGCCCGCGTGCGCGTGAAGCCTCCACCGTCTGCGCGCGCCGCGCCGCTGTGACGTCACCGCCAAGCGAGCAAGGCTTCACGCCGCGCGGCGCCCAGGCGGCCTCCGCGCGTGACGTCAGCGCGCAGCGCGAGCTCCACGGTGACGGCATAGCCCACGGCGTGACGAGGCCGCGAGGCTTCCTGACGTCGCTGCGGTGATGACATCACGCGGCAGGGCGTAGGCTGGGAGACGGCGGAGCGGGGCGCGGCGGCGCGTGCGGTGTCCTCGCCGGCCCGGCATCTCCGTCGTGGGCCGCGGCTTCCTCAGCCACTGCGGAAGGGAGGACACAGGGTGGGAGCCGCCCGCGCACCTCCCTCCCGCCGGGCACCCCGAGGCGCTGGCGCGGGCCGCGTCCCCGTGGGTCGGGCCGCAGCCAGCCCCTCTCGCTCCTCCCTCCCTCCCGCGCCCCCGAGCCCGGCTCTGTCCTCGAGCAGCTCGCGGGCCCGACCCCGCCCGGGTCCCAGGCCTGGCGTCGCCGGCCGGTCGCCCAGCCTCTCCACCCTTTCTCTCCTCGAGCCCCGCGGGGACCTGTGAGGGCCTGGGGTCCTTAAACCCGTCGCAGGCCACGAGTCCAAGCCCAGCCGGGAAACTTCATGACTTACAGAGATCCTGCCTCAAAAATAGAAAAATGATCCCAGCACTGGGGAGGCAGAGGCAGGAGGACTGCTGAGTTCGAGGCTTGCCTGGGCTAGTGAGCTCAGGGCCGGCCTGAACTTCAGAGCGAGACCCTGCCTCAAAAAAATAAAATAAAAATGACCCTGGTTCCATCCCCAGTGCGCACACAAAAAGCCCCTGCTCTGGTCCCAGCGCGCCCAGGCCTCCCGAAGCTCCTCCGGGCTCCCCCTCCTTCGCGCCTCCGCTCCCAGGTCACGTGGGGGCGTCTGGACCCCACAGGAACTCGGGCGACCCCACCCTTTTCGTCCTTCCCTCCCTCCCCTCCCCGCTCCATCTAGCCTTCCTTCCTTTCTTCCGTCTTTGGGGTATCTCTTACACCTTGATTTTTTTGTCCTACCCATTTCCATAGTGGCAGGACCAAACTTTGTTTTCTATCAAGGGTAGATTTTGTTTTTGTTCTGAGTCTGGGTCGCGCGCTGTTGCCTGGGGGAGCTGTACACCCCTGGGCCTGAGCAGTTGAGACTGCAGCGGCAGGTCACCGCTGGGTGGTTCTGTTGTTCCTGTTGGCAGTTGCTGCCATCCCAAAGTTTGAGCCCAGCCTGGGCAACTTAGTGACTTAATAAGACCCTAAAAGAGGGTTAGGGATCAGCTCAGTCCAAAGGCCCTGCGTTCAGCCCCCAGTACTGAGCGAGAAGGGGGGAGAAAGGACCCACGTTAGGTAAGTGAATCAGTTCAGCTCTCAACCAGTCAAACCAGGTAAGGAAAGGGCTGGGTGCGGAGCACTTCTGGCACATGCAAGATTATCCTGGCTTCTCCAACCCCGCTCCAGACTCAAGAATCCCAAAGACTGAGCCGCTGGGCTCCGGTCTACTGCTGTCAGGTTCTGATCCTGTCCTTGGTTGATAATCACGGAACAGGAAGGGCCAGATGGCGTGTGCTTGTGAATGGTCCCGTCTATTCAAGAGGCTGAGGCAGGAGGATCCCCTTGAGCCCAGGAGTTTGAGGCTAGCTTGGGCAACATAGGGACCTTGTATGCAAAACAAAAAACAAAAAGATGTTGACAGTGTAAGGGCTGTGCTGGCCCCACGGTGCCCGCCCCTAGCCCTGGCCCCAGGGGATGGCTGTCGGGCCAGAGCCCTTCCTGCGGCCCTGAAGCAGAGACAGGAGGCTTAAGTGCTCATTGTTTTCTAGACCTGGACGTCATTGGGGTAAACAATGTCAAGAGCTTCCCCGGCTCTCAGCCTGGCTGGACAGTTCTGGGCTGGGAGCCCGGCCCTGTGCGTGACCCCAGCTGGGGCCTCAGTTTCCTCCTCTGAGAAATGGGGATAATAATAGACTCCCTTCCTTGCCACCTGGGCTGTGAGCCAAAATGGAGAGAGGAACACCACGGAGAGGGCAGTCTTCCCCGCACCGCGCCCCCTCAGCTCGGGGCTGAGGCTGCGCTGGGCCCGAAGGCCTGTGGGGGTCTGTTCCAGGGGCCTGTGTGGTCTGCCCCAGGCTGATGTGAGGCTCAGGGGGATGCTGCTATATCACCATCTCGGGGTCCTTCCTGAGCCTTCACTCTGATGGGCATCTGGAGGTCACTGTGTCCTGGGCCCAAGTGACTATGAGGGCCGGCAGGGCACACGCTGTTCTGGGCAGCCCGGACGGCTCGCTGTGACTCACGCGCTGCTGTCCTGCAGTGGACGCCCAGCCTCAGGAGAGGTGAAGGAGCACAGGCCCTGAGTCAGGATCCAGCAGGTGCCAGATGCCCTCTGTGCCCATGTCCAGCACATGTGGGCAGCTACCAGGCCCCGACACGTGCTGGACAAGCACTCACCCCTGAGTGCTTATCACTTCTGAGGCCGGGTCTCCATGAGTTACCCAGGCTGCGCTGTAACATGTGCCCCTCTTGCTTCAGCCTTCTGAATAGCCAGGATGAGGGAGGTGCCCTACTGTGCCCTCGCTGGGCTGGCTTTCCCATCTAGAGAGTGGGGGTAATAATAACTCATTCAGAGCCGTGTGGTGGGGACACTTGTCACCCCAGCACTCAGGAGGCCGAGGCAGGAGGGTCAGGGAGAGCTGGGAAGACTGAGCTGGATGCCCTTGGTCACTTCTGGCTCCTCTGGGCTGCAAGCCCTGGGCACACGGCTGGGTGCAGCATCCGCAAGCTCAGCCCTCCGCCCCCAGCCGTGGTCCCAGCCGCCTCCCACGGCACCTTACCTGGCCGGGACGAGCCCAGGAGGCCGCTGGGCCTCTAGAATCCTCCTCTTGAACTCCTCCAGCGTGGCTTTGTCTGCGGAGGGAGCAGAGTCAGCAGGCTGTGCCCTGCAGGGACGGGGGTGCCCAGTCCTGCCGCCCTCGCCTCACTCACCGATGGCAGGCTGTGGGTTGGGCACCACCAGGCGAGGAGGGGTCACCGGTGGCGACTGTGGGAGGAGAGGGAGGGAGGTGGAACCGGGGTCCCAATCCTGAGCCCCAGCAGGGCTGGTGCTCCTCAGCCCTGCCCCCCACGGAGGGGCCTGGGGTCCACAGCGCCTGGGTCTGTGTGGAGCTCGGCTGCCTCGATGTGCCCGCAGGGGCCACCTGCTCTGTCAGCCAATGCCACCTGGCCGCAAACGCTGGTCCTCCAACAACTCTGAGCACCTGAGCGCGGCACCCCGAGTTTGGCCCCGCCCTAACACTACTGAGCCTTCTTGCACAGCGGCACCAACTATCTGTGTCCATCTCCATTCAGAGCCGACCACGGTGGCTATTTTTGTTGTCCAGTATCGGGCCCAGGGCCTTCACACCGAGCTCCACCGGGCCCCCTTTGAAATTATTTCAAACCGGGCGTGGTGGCTCACGTCTGTCATCCCAGCACTCGGGAGGCAGAGGCAGGAGGGTTGCTGAGCTCGAGGCTTGCCTGGGCTACATAGTGAGCTCAGAGCCAGCCTGAACTAAAAGCGAGACTCTGTCTCAAAAAAAAAAAAATAAACTATTTCAAAATGTTGAGACAGTCTCACTGAGTCTTGGGGTGGTCCAGGCTGGAACTTCTCACCCGCCTGCCTCAGCCTCCCAAGTGCAGGGGTGAGCGGCGCGAGCCGGAGCCGCCCTCCCGCAGCCCCGCCCCCGCAGCCCCGCCCGGCTGTCCGCTCCCGCCTAGCACCTTGGCCTTGAGGCAGGTGTCCAGCGCCCCGCTCTTCACGTCCACCTGCAGCTGCAGCTGCTTCACCTGCAGCCCGAGGTCGGCCAGCTGCCTGGCCAGGTGGTCGCGCTCCGTGCGCAGCGCCGCCTTCTCCTCCTGCACCTGCTGCACCTGCCGCGCGCACTCGCCGCGCAGCGTGGCCTCGAGCTGCGCCGCCTCCCGCTTCGCCTGCTGCACCTTGGCCTGCTCGGCGCTCACGTCGCGCTGCAGCTCCAGGTTTCGGCCTTGCAGCTTCGCGTTCTCGCGCACCACTTCGTCGACGCCCGCCCTCAGCCTCTGCGCCAGCTCCTCGGCCTTGGTCTCCATGATGCCCGGCAGCTGGTCGCAGGCCCGGCGCACCGAGCTCACGTCGTGGAAGAGCCCGTAGTTGGGGCCGTAGCTCAGGCTGTCCAGCGAGCGCGTGACCACGGCGTCTCGCCACAGCCGGAGCAGCTCGTCGTGCAGCCGGCTACGGTCCAGCGGCGCGCACAGCTCCTGCGCCTTCCGCAGCTGCTCCTGGGCCAGCCGCACCAGCTGCGCCTGCTGCTCCCGCGCGCGCTCGCTCTCCTGCAGCTGCGCCTGCAGCCCGCCCCGGCCGTCCGCGCAGGCCTTCTGCTCCTGCTGCCGCTCGAGACGCTCCTTGCTCAGCTCCTTCTCCAGCGCCAGGATCTGGCCGCCCAGCGTGGAGAACCGGTCTGCGGGCGCGGGGCGGGAGTCGGGCTGCCTGAGCTCAGGGGGGGGGGGGGCGCCCGCCCGCCCTCCCAGCCCCGCGGCCCCGCGCTCACCCTGGCAGCTCTTGTTCAGCGCCCTCATCTGCTCCTGGCACTGGTGCTCGCTCAGGATGATGGCCACGAAGAACTGCTGGTAGTTTGAGCAGGTGACCTGCAGGTGCCGGACACGGGACAGCTCAAAACCTGCCAGGGCGCCCTTACAGGGCGGGCAGGGTGCCACCCAGGGTGGGCAGGGTGGGCACCAGGGCTCCAGCTGCAGTGGGAGGTGACGGGGAAGAGTTGGTTAAGAGATCCAAATGTGGCCGGGCGTGGTGGCTCACGCCTGTCATCCCGGCACTCGGGAAGCAGAGGCAGGAGGATTGCTGTGAGTTCGAGGCTTGCCTGGGCTGCACTGAGCTCAGGGCCAGTCTGAACTACAAAGCGAGACCCTGTCTCCAGAGAGAGAGAGAGGGAGAGAGGGAGGGAGGGAGGGAGGGAGGGG
>PVIC010036932.1:0-18305 GCA_004025085.1 Thryonomys swinderianus
GGGATGAGGGGAAGGAATAAATATGATACAGAAAGAAAATAAAAGAGCATGTATAAAGGGAGGAGGAGGGGGAGTGGGTAGGGATATGGGTAAAAATGAGAATTAACTTGTGGCATATACTGGTACAAATTTCCCAATGTTATATGTGATTTTGAGATGTATATAAATTGTACCAATAAAGAATTCAATTAAAAAAAAAGAAAGTGGGCTTGGTCAGAAGCAATGTGTCACTGACAACGTGACATGAAAGAGTATATTCTTATCCCTCCTCACCCCTCCGTCCTTCCTTGCTGACAGGGGATAAATAGCTACATTCCCCCATGCTCTTCCACTATGGCCTTTCTGCCCTGGAGCCTGAATCCTCTGAAACTGTGAGCCAAATAAACCTCTCCTCCTTTAAGTTACAGATGTTGAGTATTTTGTCTCAGTAAGAAGACAGTGACTAATACAACAAGTCAGAAGTTTTGCACATAAGGACAAGAATAGAGGATGGGGGCCTCTTTAAAGTTGGGTATCTCAGCCCAGTCTTATCTCAGATGGAATCACAGTTCCAGCATAAACTGTAACTGATGCTAGACTAGGGGAATAATTTTAGTATATGTGCTGCCAAAGCGAGCACAAGGGGAATAATTTTTATACTACAACCACTGGTTGTGCATTTCAAGCACCCACTGGTTCTCTTCTATAGACCATTCAGGAAAAAGACTGATATCATGTGTAATATATGGGTCCATTAAGTGGTGACAGCTGATCACTAATTTGAGGAAGAAGAGTCACCAAGCAGAGTGCTCAGGGTACACTCTGAAAAGCAGATGGCTCATTAGTATCTTAGGTGGCTCTGGAGAAACAAAGATCCTGATGCTCAGGATCACAAGAACAAACCCACGGTAACCCAATGACATAGACACTTGTGGAAAGCACCCTTTTACCCATCACCTCTTAAAAAGCCAAAAGATACTTCATCCTAGAAGATGATTATAAAATGGGTCAGCAAAGAATCTGGGTTGTACTGAGTGCCATAGCTGATCAATAGTCAAAGGGTTAATTCAAACCTGAGTCCATAGTCCCTTGACCCAGTGATAAAGATAACTGCCATCAGAAAACCTCCCTAACCTTGATGATACTACTGGCTGGGGACTCCCGGGAGGAAGAAACTTATAAATATGGCCAATAATGACCCCTGAGCCCCACAAGGCATATGCAGTAACAGGTAAGACAACAAAGAACTTGACACAAGGACATAAAGAGATGTTGAAACAGAGGCTTGCAACTGATCCGTACTGTACTAAAACAACTAATGGGACAAAAAGATAAAACGATGCTGATTGGCTTTAGTAGCTCTAAAATATAGTTCTGCATTAACTTTAACATATACTGAAAAGCACCAATTGGGAAACTTTCATAACTTCAATTGATGTGCCACAGTTCAAACTACAGCTCTACTTGGAGGTCTCGCAAATATACAGAGCCCTTTATATGCTTTGGGAGTTACCAAGCGGGAAAGAGAAAACAAACATCTGCCTTGGCAAATCCCACGGTGACAGTGTGCATTGCCCTAACAACTCATCATGGACATGGCTTCCCTGATTCAATGACCAATAAACTGAAATAAAAGTAAACGTTTACCTTTAAAATTGACTTGACAAAAATGCAGCCATGTGTGTCTCTGTTATTTAGAAATCATTAATATGACTCTAAAGTAAAGCAAGTTCTTTAAAGGTAATAAGACCATCTGTATAAGATACATTGAAGCAAGAGATTATTGTTCCTATTGTCTCTCTTCTGAATAGTCAAATTTGTTCAATACTCAAAGTTGGAAAATTTTGATTGTTCATTTAGAGATTTTAGTTGCCTCCTCTCATACCTCCTGGAGTCTCTGGATCACTTGACAGCCATGTTTTCTATGGGGTTCCAGTGTAAAAACAAACAAACAAAATAGTCTCATTGCTACACATCATGACAGCAATAATCAGCTGCCCCTTATGCTTTCAATCATGGAGGCAGCACCCTATCTTATTAAAATTAAAGTGACACTGACGTGGAAATAACATGACTCCTCTGGTATATCCCACCTCCAGAAAGGGGTTGCCTCCCTTGTCCTCAATCTCTTACGAGATGCAATGACTTTGAAAAAGACTGCCTTTCTCCAAGGCTTAAAGAGCACGTAAGGAGCCATTTCAGATTACCTAAGTCATCAGAATAGGGAGTCTCTCTACTTAATAGCAGCTCTGCTGGTACCCATTTAAACCTGTCAAAGACAGGACCCAATTATGAGCAAAACTGGTCAAACTTCAGGCAGCTATTGTAGCATAGGAAGATACTGTGGTCAACATCTGGTCTTACAGACTCTCGCACCATTGTCACATTGTCAACAATCTGGCCATATAGTTCAAGCAGTGGCAACAATCCTTTGTCCAAAGTTGCTCCTTTCTGAGGTAAGCGCCTGTACTAGTCTATTTCCCATCACTGGGACACAGTCCCTGATGTAGCCCAGCACAGTGGCACATGCCTATAATGCCAGTACTCAGGAGGCTGAGGAAGGAAACACACTATAAGTTCTAGACTAGCTTCAGCTACATAGCAGCCATAAGCCTGGAATACACAACAAGACTCCATCTTCTTTAAAAAATACCTGACTTAGACAATTTAAAGAGTTTTATTGGAGCCCGAAGTTTCTGAGGGTTCAGTCCTTCGTTAGCTGCTCTAAGGCAAAAAACGCACTGTGGAAAGGCATGGTGGAGGAGAGCTGTCCCACTCATGACATCCAAGAAGCAAAGAGAGAAGAGAAGTGATGGAAAGAACATGATTTTTCATGTCATGCCCCCCACTCACCATCTGCTGGTAGTACAGTCAGCTGTGGAATCAGTAGTGGGGAAACCCACTGATAAATGTAGTCCCCCATAGCATAATCCCCTCCCAAAATTCCCACCTCTACAAACATGACTTTGGGGGAACAGAATAGATCTAAACCATAACAAGAACCCAGAGCATTTATTCCCTTACAAATACCAAAAATACGAATCAAGATCACACGTATCTCTACACATTTTTAGTGTGCTAATAAAAGTTCTCATCAAGGCACTTCTTATCCTCTCAGGAGTTGCACACATCACTGGTTGTGAGCGACCAAGGCCTTCCTTTATTTCACATCTCAGAACACAAAATACTAAGCTCCTGAGCGAGGTATTTAATGGATGCTTCACCCCCTTGCTGGCCTCAGGCTGTATGCCCCATAGAGCACCACGAAGGCTTACTTAAATAAGCTCAAATTCAATTTTAAAAACATGGCATGATGCAGCCATCAGTGAAAGAGCAGAGGTGAATTAAAACAGAATCTGACTCTGCTTCGGGTGTTTAACAAGTGACAGCTTCCAGTCCCTACTCCTCATCTCCTTTTGCCTCACATTTGAGCAAGTCCACAAGACAGTCTGGAAGATACTTCTAGCACCAGCAGAGAAGCTCAAACCACACAAACTCCAGCTCATGCGTGGGAACCGTCAGCCCAATTTCATACATGATCATAATAAAACCAAAGCCAAATTAAACCCAAATGGATGCGGTCAGGTACCTGCCCTGCTCTCCCCAGAAAGCCTCAGGGTGCAAGTGTTGTTTTTCATATGTGACATCACCAGCCTCGAATCTCAAAACAATTTAGGGCGAAAAGATGGCCCCCTGGAGGCAAGCACAAGACAGATTCTGTTAGTTAATAACTGATATAAAATATGGCTTCATCTTTCTAATGTAAGCTAACTCCACCTCCGGGAGAAACTGGCTTTTAGTCATAAAAGAGATTTTTCTCAGTTGTAACCATGAAGACAGAAGACATTTTAGAAACTTACATAACTTGTCACATGCCTTCCCCACTCCCACTTAGCTGCAGATTAATTTCCTCTCAAAGATATTTGCAAAAGCTGACTTTTCCAGCCTGGAACAAAGAATATAGTGTTCAAAGTCGTCATCATCCATCCAGAAATCCTGATAATTTTAAAGAATTGCAATGTCACAGATATCCTAGTACTGTTAATCCTTGCAAAGGGGATGTCAGCATTACTCAAGAAAGCTTTGGTGGCACCATAACCATCACACATTGGACCAAGAAAAAAAAAAGCAGCAGTGGTAGGATTAAAATTCTGAGTAGGTTTTATTAAAAAAAAAAAAGAAGAAGAAGAAAAGGAAGGTTCTATAAGAGATTGCATAGTGAAAATGATATTGACAAATGCCATGGCAACCAAAATGGCTTGTCACCTTGCAAAAATTAAAGTCTTTCAATGATCAGTCATTTTGGTGTGTGTCTATTAGAGACTATAGAATTTTAAAGCTTCCCTCCATATAAAAACCCATCCCAGGCCTTCTAACAGTGACCCTATAAATCTTCTTCTCAGTCTAACCCTGCACTCAAGCTATCAAGTTGAGCTTCCACTGAAACAGAAAAGAGAAGTTGGGATTTGTGTGAGACTGTGAAGAGGAAAGCACCTGCAGAGGCGTCAGCCCCCCCGCCTCCCACCGACCGGGCTGTTCTCCCCGGCAGAGCTCCGCAGAGATCCAGTACTTTTGCAGAACAAGATTGTATCTTATGCCTTTGTCAAACATTGATCCCAGCCCTCGCCCACAGAGCTGTTTCTGGGTGTGATTTCCATTCTTCCTGCTTCTTGTTTTAGCGCTCCTCGTCCGTTTGGAGATTGCTTTCCTTACACCTTATTGGTAGATTTGATGATGGTTCAACATCCTGTTAGCTTTGGAATAAGTCCTTAGCTCTTCCATTAAACGTCATCCAAGGGTTTATAAACTCAAAAATGTCTCCATGTGCCGGGCGTGGTGGCTCACGCCTGTCATCCCAGCGCTCGGGAGGCAGAGGCAGGAGGATTGCTGAGTTCGAGGCTTGCCTGGGCTCCATAGTGAGCTCAGGGCCAGCCTGAACTACAAAGCGAGACCCTGTCGAAAAAAAAAAAAAAAGTCTCCATTCCGTCACAGTGTTTACTCTAGCATTAGCCCCCTTGAGCATGAGCATTCCTGTCTTTTCCCGAGGGGTCAATGCATTTCACTGTTCTTATGTAAGGAAGTCTAGGAGACCAGCTTCTCGGCTCCCTCCTCCTCCCACCCCACAAGAGCTCTCAGGATCCACAATCTCAACAAAGCAAAACAGAGCAATGACCTAACCTCCTTCTATGAGCGTCCCACTTGATGAACCACTCTTATCCTCACTTAGGCCTGTAGGTTGGCATTTTCCATCTCCGTGTGAGGAGAGGAGGCTCAGAGTTGAGGGGAAACAGTCCAGGACTTACCAGAAGTAATGTTCCACGCTTTAGCTCCTAGATGCCCACTGCACCCAGCAGACCTAGGCTAGCCCAGCCCTCACCACTCCATCTGGAATTGAAAGACCTCCATCACAGGGCACCTTTTACTTCGAAAAGTGCTAGAAGCACCGCAAAACTTTTTTTAAAATTAAAAACCAATAGGCCTTTCTGGGATTCTAGCCTGAAATCCACCTATCACCTCACTCTTCCAAGGCCAAGTTCCCTCAGTGAACTGACAGACATATCTCCTGGGCCCGTCACTGGATCTCTCAGGAGCTTGCCTCCTTCCCTCTGCACCAAAGCTATGTGGACCTCTGCTGGGTCCTATGCAGTGCGAATCTTGCTTAACATTTGACTCTGTATTTCCTGCCAGTTTTGTCTCTGGCAAGGAAGGTGCACAGTGGAACTGGGAAGTGAGTACTGGAATATTGGCAGAGAAAAACCAAGTTTGAATTTTCCATACACACAACGATAAATTAGAAATATGAAGCCTCTTTAAAGAAAAAAGAGAAGAAAAACATACATTTCAGGAGATCCCAAAATATGAGTACTCCTACAAGCTTTGAGTTTTCTGAAGGTGGCATACAACTGTTTCTTGCTATTTTATTTCTCTTATCATTTTCTCTCTCCAATGCTTACAGATCTGCCTTTCACAGAAAACTCATTTGGAGATGAGCAGAGAATTGGAATGTTCTACCTGCTTTGATAAACCTGTCCTTTTGAGTTAATATAAAAGGAGAGGGGAGGGTGAGCGACTCAAGGAGAAGATAAGGCCATCACTGAGAGGATAATAATTCTTTTTCTCACTTTTGCAGTTAAAAACATTTTAACATTTGAAGAGATGAATATGTGTCTTCACAGCCTCTGCTATTCAGTAATACAGTTCATTAGGAGGAAGCAGAGAGAAATCTCAGTACCGTGAAGTCCACGGGGCGGGAGGAAAAGGAGGCCCGGTGTTAAAAGCCCCGCGGCCAAAGTCAGACGTGAATGGCGATTAGACGCCATTCCAACTGCGCAGGCGATCCGGGCACGCGTTTTGAATCCCACCCACATTTGCGGAAGGAAGCAGAGGACGCCTGGAATGCTGTCCTTGACAAGTCCTCACGCTGTAATTGCGTGCTCGTACTAATGATAATTCAGTCATTAAGCGCGCGTGCTGATAACACGCCACGTTTTGGCAGAGCAAGCCAGCGCGAATTTGCCTTCCCCTTGGTAAATCCCGTGACTTTAATAGCTTGCAGAGCAATACGCAGAAGCTGCAAGGGGGGCTGGAAATCGATGTCTACCTCGGATCAAACACTGGGCTTTCTAAAACGTCACGAGCCCCTCTTCTGGTTTCCGAAGGGAGGAGGCGCTCTGGGCCAAAGGGTTGTTTCGCTGTAAGCAGCCAGCCCTGTCCCTCTCGGAGTGCTCCCTACTCCGAGAATGACGGCGAGGACAGCAGATGACACCAGGAGGTGCTGCGAGGTAGAGGGCAGGGCCCAGCCATGGCGCTGCGTAAAGGGGACCGGCGCCCAGAACGGCTGCGGGCTGGGCGGTAACCTCGGCTGAACCCCACTGCGGGCTCCGCTCTCTCAACAGTCGCCGCCTGCGGGCCCAGAGCCATGAAACCGAGCCTCGAAGGAGCTGTGAGTTTCAGGCACCGTTCTGCTACAGAAACGAAAGGCACGAAGCAGCCCTAGGTCTGGATGCTGTGGGTTTCGGATGGGGCACCAGGACGCCCAGGAGCAGAGGTGGCGCTGCCCAGCCAAGCCCGAGGTCCTGACATCTGGGCGGTTGCGGGCTGGGGTCGCGGTACCCACGCAATGACAGCCCCGGAGCAGCAGAGGGCGCCGTGCGTACAGCTTGCTGTTGCAGCCAGCCCGGCGAGGGCGGGAGACAGGGGGGGCCTCAGGAGGGTGGGCACCGCAGCCAGTCAGTACTAGCCCACCGGAAGTGCAGCTGCCCCCCCACCCCCCTGTCCCCGGGTCTCCCTAGGCGGCCCACCGGGAGAAGTCCACACTTCTCGAGAACATCCGGCCAATAATATCTGACGACAACCCACCAAAACGCAAATGAAAGAGGGGGAAGCATCCATAACACCTACGGGAGCTCAACAAAATGTCATTTTTAAATCGCTGAGGATGAGCAATTGATGTCGTATCCCACCCTGCGGCACCTCCCAGTCTCCTGGAACTGGCTGTGTCCTAAAGCGTGCCCCACCTCCGGGGTGCGGAGGTCCCCCTTGCGGAATGGCTTTCCTCGGCCCTGCAGCCCGGTCGCCCAGCTAGCGCCTGCCACTTGCCACCCACTGCCCTGCACACCTCCGGCCTAGTGCTCTTGGTTATCCTCAGCATAATCCTAAGAATACTCTCTTTTCGGTGTTACAGACAGGGAAACCGAGACTCGCAGCCATTAGGGAAGCTGCCCGGTAACCCAGCTGTCCAAATGCCTGCTTCTGTACTTCCTCAAGCCAAAAGGAAACAGTGGAGCTGTTCATAAAAATGGCTCCGGTTCCTAGTGTACTTGCACTGCGTCTGCCCCTCCCCCAACTTTCCTCTGATGGTGCCCTTTGAGGGCTGTATCTTAGACTTGAAGAAAGCTTCCGACGAGTTAGGGAGTGGTGCCACACACCAGAACCTGCGGGGCTCCCACATATCCAGCTTTCTTTCAGGCTCCTGAGCACAAGCTGCCACCACCTTTTGCAAGATCTGTTTTACACATACACAGAGTAACAGAGAAGCATCCAGTTGGGCCACAGGTGTCGCCGAGCACACAGGCGTGAGCTGTCGAGGCCAGAGCCTTAGCTTCTCCAGGAAACCTTCAGCCCACACAGTCTTCTCCTGCCTCTGACCTCTCCCCAGCACCGGAAGCCCCGAGATACTTACAGAATGTAATTATGGCTACATCTCCATATATAACATCTACCACTCTCCACCAATTAAATACAATGGCTTTGCTTTTTTGTTCTGGTTTTTTGGCTTTTCTTATCTCAAACAGTGAAGCCTGCTGACAGGTACAGTTTATTAAAAGACCACAGAAGTTGCAAAAATATGAATCATTTCCTCTGCACAGAGTGATGATCCTCTCTTCTCATATGAATCCCTGTTTCATCTCTCTTTTACACCTGTATTTTGATATCAGGTACTCATCTATGCTACTGGAAGCAGAATTAAAAAGAAACATTGCCATCTAGCAGATTTCTGGATTCTCCACCAGTTGCTAAAATGTGCTTACAGTATTATGTAACAACCAGACCCACTGGTCTGAATACCTCCTGCTGTACTTTGGACCTAAAATGTACCCCCAAAGTCTCAGGTATTCTAAAGTGGGGCTTTTGAAAGATGATTGGATCATGGGGCACTATACTGGTCAGTGGATTATTCCATCGATGGGTTCACTGCAGAATGTACTGGTAGAAGGTAGGGCCTGGTCAGAAGGTGAGAGTCACTGGGACTGTGGCCTAGAACTGTGTATGCTGTCCCTGGTTCTTCCCGCTCCCTTGCTCTCTCTGTTTCCTGACTGCCATGAAATGAACACCTTTTCTCTGCCGTATCATCTGCTGTACCCTATTTCTTCCTGGAAGCTGACTGTGGGCTGAACCCACTGAAACTATGAATTAAAGTCACCCTCTCCTTGGGCTGGGGATTTAGCCCAAGCGGTGCTGTGCCTACTTTGCAAGCACAAGGGCCTGATCCACTGTACTACAAACAAATAAATAATTGAATGAATAAAATAATAAACCTCTCCTTCTTTAAGCTGCAGGTATTGGGTATTTTGTTCCAGAAACGGGAAAGTGGCTGATACTTCCCACTCTGCCATAATGGCTATCACTGAGAAATGAGAAAGTGAACAATGAGGGGGAGCAAGTGAGAACTGATAAAAAGCATAAAACATTGAGAGAATGGGGAGGAAAAGAGACTAGAAAATGGAAAAACACCATGGCAACAATACACAAAACCCAAAATCCAGACATCCAGGAAGGTCTGAAGGGAGGGAACTTCTGGCTAGACCATGTATAACAAATAAGTAGCTCAATCCAAAGGGCACACATTTCAGGATACACAGTCGACAGTAAAATATTAATATATTTTCTATATATTAATAATTAACTAGCTGAGAAAGAAATCAGGAAAACAATGCCATTCACAATAGTTTCCAGAAAGAATATCTAGGGGTCAAACTAGTCATGGAAGTGAAAGGGCCCTCAAGTGAAATTACAGAACACTGAAGAAAGAAAGTGAAAACATTAGAAGACAGAAAAAGTCCCCATGTTCATGGATCAGCAGAATTAATATTGTTAAAATGGCCATGTTACAAAACTCATCTACAGATTCAACGAAGTTTCCATCAAAATACCAGTGCTATTCTTCACCAACTAGAAATAATAGTCCTAAAATTCATATGGAAACAGAGATGAATCAGACTAGTCAAAGAAATCCTAAATAGTTGAAGTCATCACAATCAGAGTCCTCAAACTGTAATACAAAGCCATAGTAACAGAGACAGTATGGCACTGCCATACAAATAAACACATAGACCAGTGGAATAAGATAGATGACACAGAAACAAATCCACGTAACTACAGCCATCTGATTCTCGACAACAGAGCCCAAAGCATACCTTGGAAAAGAGCTGGCCCCTTTAATATGTTGCTAAGAAAACTGGAGATCCACATGTAGAATATTGAAACTAGATCCCTGTCTTTCACACTGTACAATTATCAATTCAAAATGGACTGAAGACCTTTGCTATAAGATCAGAAACTTTGAAACTTCTAAAAGAAAACATAGAGGAAGCCATAGACACAGGAAAAGACATCCTAAATAGGATCAAATTGCACAGGAAATAATAGCAAGAATCAACAAATGCAACTACACCTAATTAAAAACTTTCAGTACAACAAGGGTAACAATTAATAAAGTGATGAGATACTCTACAGGAGAAAATCATTACCAGCTAATCTTCTGACTGAGGATTAATGTCAAGAATGTTTAAAGAACTTAAAAGTCTTAACACCAAAAATTAAATAGCTCAATCAGTAAAAGGACAAATGAAATGAATAGACAATTCTCAAAAAAGCAAGTACAATTGGCCAATAAGTATATGAAAGAATTCCTGGTATCCTTTGCCATGAGGGAAATGTATATCAAAACTACACTGAGATTTACTTATTTCCCCAGTCAGAATGGCTATCACCAAGATTATGGAAAACAATAAATGCCAGCAAGTATGCAGGAGGGGAAGGGACATCTTTACACTGCGAATGAAAATGTAGATCGGCACCGATACTAGGGAAATTAGTATGTACTTTCCAAAAATACCTACATATCTATGTTTATTGCAACAAAACTCACAATAGCCAAGGTAGACAGCCAGTTTAGGTGTCCTTCAAAAGGAAAGGATAAAGAAAATGTAGTATAAACCAGACACGGTGCTACACGCCTGTAATCCCAGCACTCTTAAGGCAGAGGCAGAGGCAGGAGGATCACTGAGAGTTCAAGGCCAGCCTGGACTACATAGTGAGGTCTAGGCCAGCCTGAACTACAAAATGAGACCTAGTCTCACAATCCTGAAAAAAGAAAAAGGAAAAGGAAATCTCGTACATGTACACAATGGAATGTTACTCAACTATAAATAAGAATGAAATTATATTGATTATATTGTTTGATGGAAGTGGAGAGCATTGTAGTAAGTAAAATAAGCCAGACTCAGAAAGCCAAGTAACATGTTTTCCCTATTGTGTAAAGTCTAAATATTATGACATGGAAATAGAAGGGAGATTCTCATTAGATAAGAAGGAAGGAATACATGGAAGATGTGGGGGCAAATGGGAGGAAAATGGAAGGAAAAGTTATTAATTATATCACTAAGAGATCGTGATGTTAACATAAACTTATGGAGGTGAAAATGTGTTTGTCCACTACACATCAAGTGAAACTGCAGGCTACAAATAGTATGAATGACATTGTTATTTTTTATTTCCAAGAATGCACTAATGTATAGAGTTATCAAGAAGTCATATAGAGTAGTATTAACTGTTTCATCTATCTCCAAGAGTGAAGTTCTCAGCATGTTTTTCTTCTTGCTTAAAAGTATTTTAAGAGCCATGGATTTAGCTCAAGTGGTACCACTCCTGCCTTACAAGCACAAGGGCCTGAGTTTGATTCCCAGTACCCCCCCCAAAAAAAAGTATTTTTTAACTTGTGCTATTATAAACCCCTTCTGAGTGGAGTAAATTAAAAATTGTCATAAGTATATGAGGTGATGGATATGCTCATTAGCTTGAATATAATAATGATTTTGCAACGTAAACATATCTCAAAACATGATGTATGCCTTTTATTTGTTAATTACTCTCAATAAATAAGTTTTCTTGTAAAGTGCACACATTTGCAGGGCATCTATGGTTTCCAGATCCTCAATCCCATCCTGAGCTGCTCCTCTAGCTTAACATGAGAATATCAAGTTGCTTCAGCACTTTGACTTGAAAAGGATAGAGGGAATCAAGTTCAGATGGCATTCAAAAAAGAGAAATCCTGACTGCTGGGAAGATGGTAGAGTGATGAACAGCAGACAAACATCCTCTATGAGATTTGGTGTCCACATGCTGGAATATATAGTAAGGTGAGGAAATGAAAAAGGAAAGATGTAGGTTCCTGGTATTGTAGATAGGTAAGTTAATTAAGTACCTTATAGGCAACTGGACAGGGCTAGAGGAGCCAAAATGGAGGACAATCGTGTCACACACACTAAAAGTCAGCACTGCAAAAGGAGAGAAACTACTATGCCTGAATACTCCCGCTAGGGATGAATAGCAGTGATTGACACTCTACGTAGGTTTCCATCACCTGGGTGGGGAACCAAGGCCTTAACCCATCCCTTCCAGGAAAGATTCCTGAACTATCCATTAAGCAAAATCCTTGTTTGTTCCCTAGACGCTACTTGCTTTGTGAGTTGCTTCCCTATTTGATTTCCACTTAATCAATATTTCTCATACACTACTTGCTTTGTGACTTGCTTCCCTATTTGATTTCCACTTAATCAATATTTCTCAAGTGACTATACTTGTTGTGATCTTACTGGATTATCATAGTTTTGTCCTACCTCATGTCCACCTTGTAATTTCCCATTGGACCAATATGACCTAAGCAATTGTGTTGGTAATCTTACTGGTTAAATAGTTCTGTTTCACTTTGTACCCACCTCACCTCTTGGTTTTGTCTCATAAAACACCTTTGAGAGGCAGGGTAGGTGGCCAACCCATTTTCCTGTCCCCCTTCTGACTTAGACAGAAGCTTTCTTTCTCCCAATTAATTTTTCCTACTCTTAATCTCCATTGTTCTGAGAATACATTCTTTGACTTTAAAAAAACACAAACTCACTCTTCAGATGGATATCTAGCAGGAAGGGGAGTTGCATCTATCCTTCCTATATCACCAGGACCCATCAAGGATCTGAGTCAAGAATTGAGGCCTGCAGGAAGAGAAAACAGAGAGACCTCAATGCAGAAGTGGGAAGTGGCAAGCTGCACTTTCTTCCTGAGCCCTGATCCACTTCATGGGAGGGGCAGCTTGAATCTGCAGATATACAGTGGCTACTGGCAACTCAAGAGGCCTCCACAAAGAAATATGCCAGTGGAATGGTGCAGTGGATGCAGTAGACTATAGTAGCTGGTGAGTTACTCAGGGTCAGGTGTACCCCAAGAGAGGGAGGTTGACCAGTAGCCATCTTGGAGTGGAGCCAACTGAGCTCAGAACTCAGAGAAGCTGCAGGCTGGCTCCACTTAATGACTCCAGTGTCAGAGTAAGATGGAATTGAGTTCAAGTCAGCAGGAAGTCTAGGAACTGAGTTCAAGCTAACAGGGAGCTGAGTTCAAACCAGCATGAGGCACTCAGAGTTGCAGGCTAAACAAAGTGGCGTCAAGCCTCACTGCCAAAAACTAGCCTGAACTTCACTATAACTAAAAATATATGCTCACTTGGATTATTCACTAGCTGTAAATTTTCAGATGGTTTGTTGGGATTAACCAACAGGGATATAGTTTCTGTCTGCCAGCAACAGCAGGGACACATCAGGAAGGGATTATTTTGATTTCTTCTTTTCTTCTCTTTTTTTGGCCTATTTCTTGATCATTTGTTCTTGTTTTTACATCTGTGAATATTGTTTATAGTTTTTTGGTTGTTTTTGTTGTTGTTCTGTATTTCTTCCTTCTATCTTTCGCTGGAATTTTCTTCACTGGCTTCCCAAAGTTCATGTAATCTTGCTTTGTTCTCCAGCCTTGCTTGCAATCTCTTCCTTTTCTTCTACATCTCTGCTTTTCCCCAATTTTTCCTTTTAAATTTCCCTCCAGAGAATCAAATTGCCATATTGAGGACATATTTATTGCATATAATTTTTAACTTGTTTTAGACTTTATTATATAGCCACAAGTATAGTTCATACACTTGAAGTTGAAAAATTAATAGTTACCACATTTGTCATTTTCTAGGCTGTGTTTTGGCTATTGTTATTCTGACTGTACTACATTAGCAAAGGTGACATAATTATATTCAATTGTCCTCCCTCATACGCCAAAACTGAGATTGCACAAAGGTCCTAAACAATACTATAGACCAGTTCCAAAGAAAAAGGTGCTAAGCCAAATAGCCAGCAATTTTTCATCCTCAATAAATTGAAGGTGTGGGGATTTAGTTCAGTGACACCACCCTTGAGTCGCAAACACAAGGTCCTGAGTTTGATCCCTGGTACTAAATAAATAAATAAATAAATTGAAGAGGTATATCTTGTAAACAACTCAAAACCTAAAAGCCAGCTACACCTGGAAGACAGTTCTAAGAAATAGTAATTTCCTAAATTAGAAATAAAGATAACCATTAGAAATACAAAATATTACCCATGAGCAATGTACAAGCATAAACTCAGGAATTAAACTTTAAAAAAAAAAACAGAAAATGAGACTACACTTAAGCAAGACATATAACCCCAAACTTCCAGCTCACCAAAGACATATCAAGGGAGTAAAGAGGTAGAACAATTCGAAAGCCACCCACCTGGACTCTCTAAAATGGTAGCAGTGGCCATAACAAAGCAGACAAATGAGACTCTAGAAAAAAAACTCAGAAATAATTTCACAGATAATTACAAAGGTTCTGACCATAATGAAAAACATGCTTAGTAACTCTAGAGTTGATACCGATTAAGAAACTAGAGGAGTTTGGGAAAAAATGGAAATCATCAGTGCCCAACATAGAAAAGAAATGGGATCCATGAAACAGATTTGATCTGATATCCAGATTTAAAATTCTATTGAAAGTAAGGGCAGCAAAATGAGCCTGGGTGAGGACAGAATATCTGATATAGAAGACTGGATTGCAATTGGTTATCATGAGAAGAAAGATTTCTTAAACATAGCAAGAGACTATGAAAAGTCAATCCAGCAGCAGCTAGGAGATGCCAAAAGAAAAACGTAGGAGCTGGAGGTTTAGCTCAGTGGTGTCGCTGCCTGCTTTGCAAGCCCAAGATCATAAGTTTGAATTTGGTTTAAAAAAGTAACATTGATCACAGTCAATGAAAAAGCAGGAGGTAATGCAAATGACATAAAAGAACTGTTCAGAGAAGAAATGACAGAAAAATTCCCACACATGGAAAACAAAATTTGGCATAGGACAAGGGATGTAGCTCAGTGGCATTGTGCATGCCTGGCAAGGACAAGGTCCTGAATCCCATTCTCAGTCCACCAAAAAAAATAATAATAATAATTTGACATACACATAAGTGAGGCATATAAAACTCTAATTAGCCATGGTCAAAAAAACCTACACCAAGGCATATAATAGTGGAGATTTCAGAAATTCAACATAAGAACAAAATATTTTAAAAAGCTGTTCATGAAGAGAAGCAAATTACATATAAAGGAAAGCCCATCAGATTACAGCAGACTTTTCAACATAAATGCTCAAGTACAAAAGAGCTTGGAGTGAAATACTTCAAGCCCTAAAACAAAACAAACTCGAGCCCAGACTAATGTGTCCCACAAAGCTATCTTTCAAAATTGATGGAGAATTAGAACAACTGAATAAATTCATGACCACCCAACCACCACTCCAAAATGTTCTGTAGGCCATTCTAGAAAGAGATAATTAGGACTACAACTCCATGAGCCCCAACAGAATGAACCCACCAGGCAAGGCACATATTTAAACAGAGAGGAAAAAAGGGAACCAGTGACAAGAAAATAATATGAGATGGACAAGTCAATATATATCCGTTACAACCATCAATATAAATGGTCTCAACTCACCAGTCAAAAGAAACAGATTGGCGGAATGGATCAAGAAGCAAGATGTACATACAAGATACACATTTAACTCAAAAAGAAATTAATAGACTGAAAATGAAAGGGATAAAAACAATAATCTATCCAAAAAGAAGTAAAACAAAAGCAAGGATACTTTGACAAAGGGGGCTTCAAGCCAAGACCGATTAAGAGAGACAAATAAAGTCACAACATCCTTGTAAAGGGAGCAATCCAAAAGAAAGAGACAACAATCATAAATATATATACATCAAATACCAGCGCACCCAACTATATAAAACATTTACTAATGGGCATGAAAAGTCAAATAAGCACTAATACAAATTTAATGGGGGACCTCAATACTCTACTGTCACAAGCAGATCAACTAGACAATCAACAAAGATATATCAGAACTGGCAGCACCCTGATATCAAAACCAGATAAAGATCCAACCAAAAATGAGAGCTACAGGGCATCTTCCTAATGAACATAAACCCAAAAACCCTCAAAAAGATACTGGTAGGGCCGGAGGGTTAGCTCAGTGGTTCCGGTGCCTGACTCGCAAGCACAAGGTCCTGAGTTCAATCCCCGGAAACCATATACAATGCTGGGCGTGGAGACTCACGCCCATCAGCCTTCAATACCACATACCACAATGCCAGGTGTGGTGGCTCATGCCTGTAATCCCAGCACTCGGGAGGCAGAGACAGGAGGATTGCTGAGTTCAAGGCTTGCCTGGGCTACTTAGTGAGCTCAGCGACAGCTTGAACTACAAAGCGAGACCCTGTCTCAAAAAAAAAAAAAAAAGATACTGGTAAACAAGGGCTGGGGATTTAGCTTAGTGCCACAGCACCTGTCTGGCAAGCACAAGGTCTTGAGTTCAATTCCCAATATTTCAGAAAGAGAGGGGGGAGGAGACAGTGAGAGAGAGACAGAGACAGAGGAGAAAAGAATGCAGCAAATCATCAAGAAAATTGTACAGAATGGCTGGAGATTTAGCTTAAGTGGTACCACACCTACTTTGGAAGCACAAGACCTGGAGTTCAATCCCTGGTACTGCAAAAATATAAAAATTTTAAAAAGGTTTTACAGGATGACCAAGTAGGATTCATCCCAATGATGCAGGGTTGGTGCAACATACACAAATCAGTAAATACAACATGCCTCATTAACGGAGCCAAGAACAAAAATTACATGGTTACCTCGATAGATGCAGGAAAACTGTTTGACACAGTCCAATACCCATTCATGATTAAAAGAAAAACTTACAGAAAATTGGAATATATGGTCGTAATCTCAAATTGATAAAAGTCATGTATGAGAAACCAATAGCCAACATCCTACTAAATGGTCAAAAACTGAAACATTTCACTTTAATATCACAAACAAAACAAGGATGTCCACTATCATCATGCCTATTCAATAGTTCTGGAAACATTAGCCAGAGCAATTAGACAAGAGAAAAAAATAAAAGGCAGAAGGCTAGGAAAGGGAAAAATTAAATTATCTGTAGTTGACATGGTATTCTACATGCATGATCCCAAAAACTCCAACAAAAGACCTCTACATTTCATAACCAAATTCAGTAGAGTAGCTGGATACAAAGTCAACACTCAAAAATCAATAGCGTTTCAGTATACAAATCACAAATCCACTGAAAGAGAAACTAGGGAAACAACACCTTTCACAATAGCATCCCCAAAAATGAAATACTTAGGAATCAGTCCAATGAAGTAAAAGACCTTTACATGGGAAACTACAGTACTCTGAAAAAGGAGTTCAATGAGAGTATCAGAAAATGGAATGATATCTCTTGTTCCTGGATAGGGAGAAACAATATAGTGGAAAATTGTTATGCTTCCATAATTTTATACAGATTTAACACAATCCCAATCAAAATATCAATAGTATATCTCATAGAATTAGAGGAAACAATCCTAAAAACCTCATTTGGAACCAGAAAAAGCAATTCTGGGCAACAAAGACAAGGCAGGGAGCACAGCAATCCCTGACCTTAAATTATACTACAAAGCTCCTTTGTGATTAAAAAAAAAAAAAAGACCCGAAGATCAATGGAATAGATGTGATGATGTGGAAACAATTCCAAAGACACTCAGACACCTTGTCTTTGACAAAAGAGCCAAACACCATCAAAGGAAGAGATGCCTCTTTAGAAACACTGTACGTGCTGGACGATAGAATAGGTAGAACCAGAAGACATTGAAAACCCTGATTGCACAGGAAATACCACAATGAGACAATAACTGGGATCTCATCTTATCAAAAGTTTTGAACAGCAAAAGAAACCACCAGCAGAGTAAACAGGCAATCCACAATGTGAGAAAAAAATTGCCAGTGTTCTTTAGACAAAGAATTAATTTCTAGGGCCAGGGATTTAGCTCAAGTGGTACCATGCTTACTATGCAAGCACAAGGGCCTGAGTTTGATCACCAAAATTGAAAAAAAAACTAATATCTAGAATATATAAAAAACTTTTTAAAAAACAGACTCCCCAAAAGTAAAGAAACAATCCAATGTGATGAGGGGAAGGAATAAATATGATACAGAAAGAAAATAAAAGAGCATGTATAAAGGGGGGAGGAGGGGGGAGTGGGTAGGGATATGGGTAAAAATGAGAATTAACTTGTGGCATATACTGGTACAAATTTCCCAATGTTATATGTGATTTTGAGATGTATATAAATTGTACCAATAAAGAATTCAATTAAAAA
>PVIC010036933.1:0-18312 GCA_004025085.1 Thryonomys swinderianus
AGAAGGAAAGAAAGAAAGAAAAAGAAAGGAAGGAAGGAAGGAAGGAAGGAAGGAAGGAAGGAAGGAAGGAAGGAAGGAAGGAAGGAGGGAAGGGAGAAATGGGGCAGAGACAAGTTGGGGGGTGACTAGAGGGTGGGGACAGGGCCACAAGGCTCAGGCTGAGGGCAGGAAGCCGCAGCAGCCCCAGGGGCTTTCCTGGGATGGGGTGGGGACTCCAGGAGCCTTGGCCTTTGAGTCTTGACCTCCCCAGGGCTGACCTGGGCTGGGACCACCCACTGAGTGGCCTCAGACAGGAGAACCTGGGCCTGTCCTCTAGGTACCCGGCTTCTCCCCAGAAGTCCGCCTTGCCTCCAGAGCCCTTTGTTCCAAACTGGGTGAGGAGGCACAGGCTTGTAATCCTAGCATTCCGGGAGGCAGAGGCAGGAGGACCACAAGTTCAAGCTCAGCCTGAACAATTTTGCAGGACCCTGTCTCGAAAAATTTAAAAGGTAGTCGGGGGTAGAGAGAATGTAGCTCAGTGCAAAGACCCTGGTTTGGTCCTCGGTATCACACTATCACCTCAACAACTAAAAATAAAAGTTGTTCAGGCCCCTCCACCAGATTTCTGATTCTCCAGGGTTAGAGTGAGACCCAGACTTATGTCCTCCCCTTTCCCAAGTGAGGCTGACTCGTACTGGCTGGGAGCCTCTGACCTGGATGTCACAGCTTTCCTTCTCGGTGCCATAAATACCTTGTTTGGCCTTTGCTGGGTCAAATGGGCCAGGCCAGGAAGTCTGAGTACAGGAAGGGGTGAAGGGCCTTTTCTGTGAGAAGACAAGACTGGAGAGGACCCTGTGCTCAGCTGAGCCTGTCCCCAGCCCCACAGCCACCGTTTAAACCTTGGCTGCCTCGAACTAGCCTGCGAGACCATCAGACAGCATGCTTTCTTGTAGGAAATGTAGTAGTAAACAAAGAAAAGAGCAAGTTATTGGAGGTGTCAGAAAGTAATAAAAGATATAGGGCAGAAACAAATAGAATGAGGTAAGGGAAAACCAGTGAGAGTTGAAATTCTAGATAAGATAGTCAGAGAAGACTTATCTGGTCTCAAAGGTAAGGTGACCTTTGAACCAGAAGTTAAGGTAGCTGCCCTGGGATGGATAGGGAGATCTCACTGGTGGTGCAAAGGTCCTGAGGCAGGAGGCTGCTTCTGAAGAGGAGAGAAACCTGTGAGATGCAGCAATTGCCAACCCGTCCTTGTTCATGACAGCAGAGTAACTGGTGCTATGTTCCAAGAGTGGGAGCTGGAAGGTCCTGAGAAGAAGAGGTCAGACAGCCGGCTGGGCGGCCATTAGCACGAGCCTGGCTTTCACCCTGAGGTGTCTCCATTTTTCTTTACTTTTTAAGAGGCTTGTGCCTCTCTTGTTTTCAAAACTTGACTCAGAAACGGCCTTAATCATCTGCTGGCTCCTAGGCCAAGCTATGCATTGAGGAAAACACACTTTTCAGTAAGTCTGTGGACCCCAACACCTCGGACTCAGGCCCAGCCGAGTCTCCAGTGACCTTTCAGAGCTGCAGGACAGAAGGTAGTGGGTCATCTGCCTGCAACAACCTCTTCTCCTGTTCTGCCATCCACACCTTCCCCGGGTTCCGGTTTCCAGAGTCGACCTGAGGCAGAGGCGTCCCAGCCTTGCAAATCCATACTGAACAAGCCAAATGTAGAGCCTTACATGTAAGTTAATTGTCTAGGGCCACAAGGACGCTGTGAAAAGGAACAGGTGATGTTACTCCTAATAATGGGTTTGATTTAACCCAGTTTCCCAAACAGCAGCACAGCATACAGTCAATGTTTTAAAAAGTGAGATTTTGAAACCCTTTGCATAAACTAGCAGGAGCTCTATGGCTACCAGCTACTTAGTCCAGTCCTAGACTGTAATCCTGGTCTCCCTCCCCCAGCTGCTGGGGGCAGAAACCCAGGGTCTTTGCACTGAGATGTAGCTCAGTGCTATTTTTGTTTTGAAAGAGGTTCTTGCTAAGTCCCTAAATCACTCAGATTGGGATCAAATTTTAGATCTTCCTGCCTCGGCCTCCTGCATACTTAGATTATAGGCATGCAGCAGCATGCCTGACTCTTCCCTGTCAACATAGCAGAGTTTTCCTGTTTCTAGCTGGAGTTCTCCTGTTTCTATTCTCCTAGTTTTCCTGTTTCTATTCTTTCTTCAGGACATCTTCATTTATCTGCGCTGTCCTCTCAGGTCTGGGTGAATTAAATGAGTTAAATTGTGAACAGTGCCTGCAGTTGTGGGCTATCGCTCTGACATCGACGGTTTGTCACCAACAGTGTCTGGGTGAACATTACTGCGTGTCTTTCTCTCTTTGTTCTCAGAACTGCAAGAGGACCACGGACCCTGCTGCCCACCTTCTCCAGGGTGCTAGACTTAGACTTAGACCTGGCACAAATCAGTGCCTATTCAGCCGCATTGCATGCAAGAAAGAGAAGCAAGTCCTCGGGTGAGAAGTAGCTGTTCCCATTCTGCAGTTGTCATGGGTTGAAATCATAATCCTGGATGGCAGGGCTATCAGACTCCGTATTTCTAGAAGTCTGGATGATAGTCCTAAAGAGATGAAATCTGGCCTCAAAATGGGATAGAATCAGGGTAGTCTGGTGGGAAGGGCTCAGATTTTGAATTCAGAAAGACCTGGCTCTGAAGTCTTGTCATCTCACGTACTGCTTGTGTGATCTGAGAGAAGTTACTGAACTTTGTTTGTCTATTTAGAAAGTGGGATATGAGAAACTCTTCACTGTTCGTAGCTACCTGCGTTGTCACTGCCAATGAAAAGAACACAGGCTCTGATCTCAGGGAGGCTGCTCGCCCCTTCTGTACCTCCGTAGGTATCCACTGTACCTCAGTAGGTACCCACTGTGAGTATGGGCACGTGCTTTTAGTGTTTAATGAGACACGTACCACACACATCAAGGTTTGAAATATGGTAGACGCACATGTTAATGTCTGTACTTTAACTTCCATTCTCAGAATTCTCCCTGTTTCCTCCTCAAAGGCAAGAGGAGAGTTGAAATGGTTCACTAGCCACCCTGCCTAGTGGATTCAAGTTTTCCTAAGACCCTTGCCCAGGTTAGTCCCTCACCCTTTTGCGTCAGTATTCCCTCCTCCAGAAAAACCCTCTCTTGTGTCATGTAGGTGCAGAGCACTTTCTTTCTTCCCCAGCTCCCCTAGATTACTTTCCAGGTTGTTAGAGGGCTACCGGACACTTGGAGGACTCGCCCCTTGCTGCTGCACATGCTCTGAGCTTCGTGGTTCTGCTGCCGTCCTTTTCTTGAGTTCTTAAATGTCTGTCTGTCTGTGCCTTTTCCTCAGCAGGCGCCCCACAGCATTATGGATTCAGCATCATGGATTGTTTTTCTGGACCTAAACCATTTGCACTCAGCCACAGACACCATATTGGGCGAGCAGGTGTGTGTGAACACGTGGTGTGCCAGTGAGCACTTCTGACGGTCTTCCAAGCCCACCAAGGAATGAATGACAGATGTGTATGGTGAGAACCTGCCATGGGAACAGGCTGGTTGCTCGTTTGGAAATGAAACTGAACCCTCCCAGAAGCTTCATCCACTGCTCTCCTGTGAGCTCTGGGGAAGAAGCAGAGGTGGGAAGGGAGCTGCGAGCCCAGGAGGGCTGATGTGAAGGCTGGGCCTAGCTGTTGCCTCAGGGGCTCTTTCAGTCACAGGTGGGGCTCTGCACAGGTGGCTGGATGTAGACAATGTGACACCAGAACTGATTAATAATGCAGTACGAGGCTCACGGGCACTGGGATGAAGGGTGTGAGCGCCACCTGCCCTAAGTGGTCCGAACAAGATAGAAGAGGTGCAAAGGAGCGTTTTTGCTGTCTTCTGCCTGCAAATGAACTGTTTCTCCTCTGCGATGTGACCCTGCCCTGGAGCAGCCGATTACGGGCTGAAATCTCCAGGAACTGCGAACTAACTAAACCTTTCTTTCTTTAACTTTGGATGTTGGGTATTTCGTCTCAGCGGCGGGAGAGAGAAGTAACTCAGAGAGCTGACAAGGTGCCCTCTTCAGCCCCGTGTCAGCAACTCCCGCCCCTGTGGACCCAGGAAGATCCTGAGTCACAGGAATGACTGGAATAGTTGTTTAGATCATAATGAATTCCCAGAACCTTTCCAAGCCAACCAGCAGGCACAGGCTCTCTTCTTACCCTAAGTGCTTTCCAGCTTGGTGACTCTGCAGAAAGGAGGAGCCCAGATGTGGGCTCCGGGAGCTGGAGGGGTGGGGCAGCATGGGGCACCATTCTCGTCACCAGCCCCTGCAGGTCAGCTCTGGACCTGTGTGTGTTGGCAGGAAGGTGTAGAGAAAGCCTGATTCAGTGTGGTGAGCTGGAGAGGCACAAGCCTGGGGCCCTGGCACCTCGCTGGGACTGGTAAGAATGTCACTGGATCACTAGTTGCCCTGAGAGCCCAGCAAATTATCCTCACTGAAATGTCATTAGAGGTCTGTGTACCTTGGATGAAAGAAGCTCTCTGAGCTCCGGCCTGAGAAAAAGCTGTCTGCAGAGGAGGGAGGCTGGGCTCCGAGGGGGCGCTTTGGGTGCTTGGGTCTGTGGATTGCAACTTGGAAACTGCAAATCCACTGTCCAGTGTCTCCCCCACGGGCCTGTTTTGTGTTCCTTGGGGCACCTCTGGTAATGCCTTCTCCAAAATATCAGCTCAATTTAAAGCTTATGAATTCAGATTCCTTCCAAAGACCTCATCCTTCTAAGAACTCGTTCTCTCTCCCTTTTTGTCACCTCCTCTGTAAAGGCCACAGACCTAGCGCCACATCAATGATGTCACTCTTACTCTATAGCAAAGGCTCAGGCCACCAGAAGACTTCAACATGCAGTATTGAGCACCAGCCCTAGAGTTTCTGGGGTGAAGCCTGGGAATACGTATTCCCAACAAGTACCAGGAGCTACTGTTTCTGCCTGTTTAGGGAGTACTTTGAGAAGCACTGCTCTAAGGTGATATTCTTGGGCTGTAAGTTTAGATCAAAGACGCACTTAAGAATCTGTTGAAAAGCTTTGCCACCACTTCCTGGAAAAATAAATACACCAGCATTCAAACAGGCATACAAACTCATGATTTCAGGGTTCACCAGACTTACAGAAATTCATACATGAATTTCTAGGTTAAAAAATATCTCCTGGCTCTGGTACAAAGCAGAATTCAGAGGTGGAGGAAAGATTTATAAGGTACAGTAAAAAAAATTTCTTACTAAAAACAAGAATTTGACAGCAAATCAAAACCTGGACTACAGAGTTTGAATTCCTGTCTCTGACAATTTCTAATTCTGCTTTGGTTTTCTCATCTATAGATAAACACTGATAATAAGACTTAGTTAAAGAATTGTGTAAGGCCTGCATAAGCTCCTATGTACGAGTATCACTAGGCATGCCACATAGTACACATGCATAATTGTTCCCAATCACTTCAACTCAGGTGATTTCTATTCGTTCAGCTTCCTGATCTAACACAAGCCTTATGCTTCCTGTCTTGATATCTGCAGTCACAGTTGAGCTTCTAACTGTGCTTCATCTTCCACACTACCATATTTCCCAACTGTTCTTTGTTTTAATTTCCTTCCCTCCCAGTGCATCTCCAGATAAGATCTACAGCGACCAATGTGTATCAATCTATTTTCTGTTACTATAACAAAATATCTGAGTCTAGGAACTTCATAAAGAAAAGAGTTTTGTTTAGTTCACTCAGGAGATTCAAGAGCATGGCACTTCCAAAACTTACCCTCCTGGTCACACCTCTGCTCAGACTCATCCAGAGACTACCCCATCACACAAGAGGAAGTCTGAGTTCTGAGCCTGACACAGGATGAGCTCTGCTTCAGTCCAAGGCCACCCACTCTCACAGCTCATCACTCTCATTCTTCCTTTTGCTCTCTTTTGCTCCACACAGCAGAGGTGCAAACTAATTCCAGGCACACTATGCTTTTCATATTCCCTGGCCTTAAAAAAAAAAAAAACAAAAACTTACTAGGCCCTAGATGCCTTCCTGCTCTCTTTGTGGCAGACTTCCAAGGAATAATCTTCAAGACCCAGCAGGAGTGCCTTCTCTGTACTGTCCTCTATGTCCAGGTAGAACAGGTCTCTCTCTTCTTTGTGATCTGGCCATACCTTTCCGTGCCTGCTGCTTCTGACGCTTCAGTGCATGTGTACACTCGGGAGTTCATGGAGGACACTGAAAGTTATCTGCTTTTATTTTCTGTAGGACAAGCCCACTTGCCAGAGTCCTTGCAGAAATCTTCTGGGTACAAATTAAGCTCCACCCATATTTGTCCATGTACAGGTTGTGAAAAACAAAGGAGAGTTTCTTGATAATGAGATATTTCTACTGGCTAGTAGAGTTATAAGACGTGAAATTTCCCTGCATAGTGAAGTAGAAATCAATAGCTTTATGATTGTCAGGAACCAGCTTTAATAGTAGCAAGAAGAGCTCTCCAATGCTGGATTTCTGACTCTTAGACTGCAAGTATACAGTATGTTACAGATTCTAGAACCTAAACCTCAGTAATCACCTAGTTTTGGGCTTTGTGACTGGCTGCCTCCTTGAGGAGGCAGAGGTAATTCTCCTCTCTGGAAGCCATCTTAAAGTCTACTGTCTCTGGCACTTGGTATGATTTCATAAGTACCTAATCTCCCAATTAAAATCCTGTCTGCCTGAAACATGGAATGACTCCCATTTTTTTGAGCACTACATGATAATACCTATCTCACCCTGTGGTGAATTAAAACCAAGCCTGATTAATCTTGGTGGCCTTAGTGTCCAAAACATAGTCAAGAGAAGATTCTGGAGAATGAGTCCACAAAAGAGAGGATGGAGCCACCTTACAGTGTGGGGAAAAAGTGGGTTCTCTGTTTATCAAGAGTTTAAAGTCCATAACTACACTTGGACAAGCCAGAAAAGAAACACACATGCACCCTTTGCAACAATACACAACCAAAGACCAAATAAAGACTGAGATAGTAGTGTCAGACTCTACTTCCCATGGGATTGGGTTGTTGCCTTCGCCAAAGCCCGCAGTCCCCACAGGATCATTTAAGAAAGCAGAGAGGATGAGAGCAAAGACTGCACTTGCCCAAGAGCTCCCTTATAGATGTGTCTGAGAAAACTGAGAAGACAGAAAGAAGCTCAGCAGTGGCCTTGGTTTGGCCTTGGGTCTACATTCAGCAAGGCCAGAGACTGGGGCTGCTGCCCAAGGCAGGGAGAACAAAGAAATAGTCCATGAGAAAAACTAGAAAGAGTGGGTGAGGCCATAGATTGTGGAAACGTGGAGGACTGAGGGTTAGGTCCCGGGTCTGTTGCTGATCTCTGTGAGACCTAAGACAGACCCTTAAGACGCCATGATGCTCATAACCTCATTTTTATAACCTCATTATACCCCTTATTGTGAGGACTGAAGAGGCAAACCCACCTGGGAGGGTGGCACAGGAGGGTGGCTGATGATATCTCTCTTCTCTGGATGTCCCTTAAAGTCTTATCTGGTATTCTTTCTACTGTGGGCACTTGACTCTATACAGTACTTGCTTTGGTGTTTTGCTTTGTTTTCTCATTATTCCATCTGAAGGGAAGGCACTGAGTGTTCTCTGAAGGATGATTTCTCAATCCACTCATTTGTCTGCACTTGCCCAGAGGCTTGTGCAGGAAGAGTGATTCCCGGAAGTTCTTTAAGTGCAGAGAGGATGGGAGGTAGGAGGGAGCTGTTCCAGGAAGGGTGCTTTTGCCAGCTGGGGAGAGGGAGAGCTTGGCCTAGCCGCTCATGTAATCAGGTTGTCCGTGCTCATCAGCAGGCTATTAGCATTTGAGTCTAAGCCAGTCTTTCTGTGGCATCCTGCAGGACTCTGAGTTGAAAGCAACTTCTCCTTCCATGTGCCCTTGTTATGAATTTCTCTGAGAAAAGGACTAGAAGGCTTTCATTCCTGTCCTTGGTATCTCAGGGGGCTTTACACTACGACATTGGCATCCTCCCTCAGGGGAGAGGATACTAAAGCTCTTCAAGAAGGATCTAAGCCCTAAAACCCTGGGAGGACAACACATTCCCTTTAAGGAGTCACTGACAATCCATGGACCGCTTCTGTAGGGCCAGCTGTTGGGTTTCCTCAGGTGAGTAGGACTAAGGGAAGAGTGTGAAGTGTACCAAGTGCACGAAGGAGCAACAGCCCTGTAAAGGCAGGAACAACAACACTCGTAGAACCTTCGGGAGAATGTGGAGACACAGCCTCCACTTCTTCTTAGGAACAGTCTGGGTCAGGAATAAAACTGTCCCAACAGGCCTCTGTCCCAGGCACCAACTATGGCTGGAGCTTTTTTAGCTCAAGCAGACTGGGCACAAAGTAGTTAAGCCATTCAATCCGAGCTTCTGCAGACAGTGGGAACATTTGATGCTGCCGCACAGGAAGCTCATCCCAGAATGAATAATTCCTGAGCAGTGGGGGAGCCTTTCTTCAGGTGGCGCTCTGTCTGGAAGCAGCTCTTTTCTTGTCAGAAAATCAGAGTAACACCCCCAGCCCTGCTCTCTCGCTCCCAGTCCCCCCTCCGAGAACACCACCAGGCAGCTCAGGCCCTCGGAGACTCACAGAGTACAGGGCAGAGACCAGAGGGCTACCACCATGGGCCCTTGCACAATGGAGGAAAACAATTCTTCCTAAGCACTGCTGAAGGCCATCTGTCCCTTAGTCCCTGGGGACAGGGAGACAAGTGTTTCTCTATCACCGCCGCAAAGCACATCCCACATGGAAGAACCATTGTTTTGTCTATCTGAGAAGGATGTAAACAAGGAGGAACTCAGAAAGGAATGAGGGCAGTGCACCAACAAGAGGACCAAGAAGAGAAGCCACTAGACTCTGAACTCCTGGAGAGCAGCAAGTACAGCTGAGGTGTGATTTCACCAGATGGGACCAGTGTGTTTGTGGAGGAAAAACCTCTTGTGCAAGCTCCATGTTAATGCACAGGAAGGAAGAAGAAAAAAGTAAGTGACGACTAAGGTGCCATTCCAGATATTATTTCACTTGACTGTCTGGCATTAAGAGAAGTCTAATAATAATTATAACAAAATTCTTACAAGTCAACTCCTCTTAGGACATTGAGCTATATGGGTTCTTATCATCGAGTGCCACTCATTTAATGAGAGTGTTTTGTTACATCTCATAGATACACTATGAAATAGGGTCAGCGGGTCTAGACAAACTGAGGTTAAGGGTTATTTACTGAGCTCCCCAAGGCAACATTATTTTTTCATGTAGCAGAGATAGAATTTAACTCCAAGCATGCCCACCCATTTCCAAACATGTACCCTTTTCACTAAATCACACGTACCTCCCTCTTCTGTGTTCCAGAGTTTGTAATGTCCTCCTTGAGAAAAGGAAGCCACTGTAGAGGGAAGAACTAAGACCAATAATAATAATATAATGAAACAACTCAACAAAATAAAAAGGAAAAAATTTGAACACACACTTCAACAAAGAAGAAATGTAGATGGCATATAAGCATGTGACAAGCTAGGCTTTGCTGTTTGGTAGGAAAACACTGGTTAAAACTACAGAGAAATGTCTCCACATGCAGACTAGGAAGATTAACTTTAAAGGGACCCACCCTAGTAAACACCAGCAAGACGCATAGCAAGTGGAACTCTCAAACATTGCCCATGAGGAGGTAAAGAGCAACCGCTTTGAAAAACTGTGAGGCAGTTTCCTAAAATGCTAAAGGCAAAATCTACCTTACAACCCAGCCATTGCACTGCTAGAGACTTGACTCAACATGCCCACCCCAACCCAAGGACGAGGGGATGGACAGCGGCTATGCATGTATGCTGTTACACAGGAATGTATACTGTGACACAGGGGAACATCCATACAATGTAATAATACAAATGAAAAGTAGCAAAAATATTGGTCCACTCAGATGAATGCATCAGAATTGTGCTGTAAATAAGGCAGACAACAAAGTGCACAAATCATGATTCCAACACATAAAATTTTCAAACATGCGAGTTGGTTCAGAAAGGAGATTTGTCCTCCGTGAATGGAGGTAAAACTGGAAAAGGAGTGGATTACAGAGACACATCTGAGTGGATATTCCTTGTCTGAATTGCCATGATATTTTCACAGGTAGAAATACTATCAAAACTCATCAGTATTTCCTGGTTGTTTCATGTCGAAAAATTGTAACCGCTGTCAAGAAGATTAATAGATAGAAGAAGCAAAGTGAACTCTAGCATGAAGTCACCTGCAAAGAAATACAATATGATGATTACAGACTCAAGGCATGGATTCAAATCTTAGTTCCACTTTCAGCCAGGCACTTTCTTACCTACATTAAATGCAGCTAATAATCATGTTCACCTCAGAGGATACTGGGACAAACTTTTAGGACAGTCATGAAACAGAGTAAGAATTCAATAAGTTTCTCCTATTATTATTGAATAAATCTCATTTTATCCAAAGTCACCCCTTTCTAAAGCAGGAGAAAACTAAGAACCCTGTTTAGTGGACAAATCCAGATCCAAATCTGGTGATTTCCAAACTCAGGTTTTCTGGTAAATGTCACTCCTTCCTCTTGCACACAGCTGGCAGTGGCATCTTGAGATGGCATAGCCTGAGTGCCAAGATGCACCAAACTCTTTGGTACTCATGGTGCCAGAATCAGGGAAGTGAGAGTAGGGAGACTCCTACAGAGAGTGCAGAGGGAGTGAACAGATTCCAGGACAGCTGTGCTCCCAGCCAATCAACTGGCTGTCTGGGCCCCACCCCCAGGAGACCCCACCCCCAGGAAGACTCTAGTGCCCCATGAAGAACAGAACTCTGTTCTAGGGGAGGTGCTAAGGGGGTAGCTTGTTCTTGCTGTGTTAAGGGTTGGACAAGCTTGAGCATTTTTCAAAGTGAACTCTTAGTTTTTTGTCTGGATCTATTGATGGCATGAGGCAGCAGGAAAGACCATGGAAAGGCTTAAATTACTAGAAGCCAACATCAGCAATTGTACCAAATACATATATGCATATATATATATATTAGTGCCAAATATATATAGTACCAAAATATGTGTATAAGTACCTATATAAAAATATCTATAATATATAAAAATATATATTATATATTATACATTATATACATTATATATAATATATAAATATATTTATATATAAATATATATAAGTATCTATCTATATATACTTACATATATAGGTACATATATATATTTTTTGGTACTATATATATTGGTACTATATAGTACTAATATATATAGTACCTATGTGTGTGTGTGTGTGTGTGTGTGTGTGTGTGTGTGTGTGTATGGAGAGAGAGAGTGAGGACCTCTTTTGTAACAACAGTATTTATTGTTTGTTTGTTTGTTTGTTTGTTGTTCTGTTTTGACTTAGAGACGAGTTTTCTCTGTGTCATTCCGGCTGACCTGGAACTTGTGGCAATCGTCCTGCCACAGCCTCCTAATGTGCTGCACTTACAGGCATGCTGGCAATAAGCTTTTTGTCAACCTTTGGAACTCTGTGTCTCCTAACTCTTAGCTTATTGGCCTTTGCCCCTGAATCTGAACAACAGCCTGGAGCAGGAGGCAAAGCTCATCTTTCCAACCATGCAGCACCTCTCCACATGTTGTTATTCCCTCCCTCCATGTGGTTCTGAATTTCTCAGACAGGGAAATCATAGCCTTATCCCTCAGAGGGGGCAGAACATCAAGCTTCCTGGTTCTTTTGAACCTGCAAGATCCTGCTTGATATGCTAACTTTCAGGCTGGCACACATGTATAGATCTCCTTTTTAGTTTTGAGGTTGGGTCTTTTAAGTTACTAAGCTTCCAAGGCTAAACTCAAAATTTGTGCTCCCTCTGCTTTAGCCTCCTAGAGTACTGTGGTTATGGGTGGGTACCACCACACCAGGCAAGGTTATATTCTTAAGGCAATTGATTATCTGATTTATCAGGTTCAAACTTTCTAACTATAGGTAGAAAGAAATTAATTCTTTTAACAGTGCTGTAAACCAGTCTAGCTGTTCTCTGTTTGCTACCAGATTGGGCCAAATCTACTTCTTTTCCTGAAGAAATATAGCCAAGTGCAACATTATTTTAACATTTTTCTACCAAGCCACCCAATGCTACTACTTTGTGGACAATGCCCTGAATTCTAGTAGATGATCCATAATCCCTTAATCAACTGATGTTCTCCCCCCTATAAAGGATCACTAATATCCAGCCCCATAGTCCTCACACCCCCCAGTCTGTCCTGAGCCAGCCAGTTTAAACAGGGAGTCTGTCATATGTAACACTGGGAAGCTGATCTTTGCAGAGTCCCCCTCCCCGAGCATTCTGTCAGAATGCTATCACTTGGCAACAATACCCATCTCAAATAAGATTTGGCAAAGGCATACTTGTTAGAAGATTTGGGAGACCTGGCATAACTGAACAAGTAAGGTTTTAGTCTTCCTAGGGCACTGACTTAGCGGGCTTTCTCCAAACTAGAGTCTGCCCAATGTCAAATGAATGAAAGAACAAATTGCAGTAAAGACAGAGAGGCCACTTGGCTTGGTGACACATGAAACCAGAACTCAGTGTATCAGGGAGAGGCATTTGATACCCCTGGGGTCATTTTTCAGCCCCTGTATGCTCAGAACTTCCCTACTCCATCATCCACATGATGTATAGGGAACAATCCCAAGAAGCCAAGTTCATACCCTGTGATCTTCTCCTGGTCAGAGTGAACGGTCACAGCCCTGGACTCAGACCGGAATGTGGCCAATCACATCTGTTCTGCAAGAAACTTTAACTGGGCTTGAGAGTCAATTTCTTTCCTGGCCATTGAATTTTTTACATAGAACTGCAGATACTAATGGAGGCTATTTTTCAGAGAGAAAGGAAGCAGGAATAGGGAAAGATACAGAAGAGCAGGCCGACATTAGGGGGAACCTAGTTTTCAAATGAGACTAAGACCCTCGCTCAGGGCCGCAGCCAGGCTCCACTGGGTCTCTGTGTTTAGGTTCCACAAGACACCCCTTTTTTCTATGATTTCCCTCATTGTTATAACTAGTCCTAGTTCTTTTCTGATGTTTTCAACCACCAAATTCTTTCCACTACCAAAATATAAAGACTGAGTAATCTGGAAGTAAACAGATTTGCCTGTGTCTTCAAAAATACAAGAGCCCAGCTTAAAAAAAAAAAAAAAAAGCATGGGTTTTAGAGCTAGATTGTATTTCAAGTCCTGGTTCTACCATTTGTTCATGATCTGATTTTGTCAGCCTATTTCATCCTGTGCATTCACAAATATTTATTGGCCACCTACTGTTTGTCAAACATCATTGTGCCCACCAAAGACAAAGGAATAGGAAGGACACTCTCTTTGCTCTTTAGAATTTACATTCTAGTACCTTCATTAGTCAAATGAGGATAACAATGTCATATATTCTGTTTTCCATGAGGATTAAATGAAATGATACATGAAAAATATTTGTCAGTTGTAGATATTGAATAAATCCTAATTGATGCTGGGGAAAAGGCACTGGCTTAGATGTTAGAACTCTGGAATTCTAAAACTAGCCTGGTTATCAACCAGCTGTTAACTATGCCTCACCCTTATTGGATCTTAACTTCTTCCACAATAAAATGATAATACTATACTAAGTAATTTTAAGATGTCATTTGTTTTGGTGGGATTCTCTCACAATGAGTCTCTGATTTGGTACATTGTGGAAGAGTGGATCCATTAAACTGTGCTTGAATCTTAAAACAATCTTTGAGCTGAGCTCTGTCATGGAGTTACTAGGTTCTTGAGCATCATGTAAAAGCCCGTGCTTTTTGCCTCCATCCCACCATGCTCTGAGGCAGACAGTCCCATCTTCACTTTGTATGAGGAAACTTAACCTCCGAGAAGTGAACTTGGCCAATGTGGCCAAGTTAGTCAGAGACAAAAATGCTGTAGACCCCCACACTTGATTCTAAAAGCCCCAGTTTTTGCCCTCTTGGTTGTTGAATAACAGAACTTGTCCTAAGGTCAATGAACATATACAGTGACCAGTACATCTGTCAGCTGGGAGTGACTCCTGAAAGGTGCATGCAGGGGAAGACAGGGTCCATAGCCTGTCCTCACCCTATCTCCAGTGCTTCTTCCTTGGTACCCACGCCTGCCTCCCCCTCCTCCCATTTCTGTGGGTGGGTCATGGTGATTGATGGGGAAACAAACATTATTGCTCAGGAAAGATATGTTTGTCAAACTGAACATCTGCTGCTTGTTTGGCTGGGAGTTTGGCAAGCATTTCAGTTTGCTGTGGTGGTCAGACCTAAAGGAAATAATTAGGTGGTCATGGCAACCAGCATCCCAGGCACTCCACACTGACGCCAAGGAGCAAGCATCAAATGGAGAGTCCAGATACCCACTACCTACGATGCCTTAACCTCTGTTCTCGGCGGGACCTCTGCTTCTTCAGGGCTGCAACTTTCAGTAAGAGACTAAAATTTTCAGTTCCACACGAAAAGGTACAAGTCCTGAGATCTGAACCGCACAAAGGAGACACAGAGACCACAAGTTACACTGAACTGAGGAAGACTAAACGGGTGGGGGCACGATCATGTGTACCTGGAGCTGTGCTTTAAAATGCTGGCTCAGCTGCCCCTTGCAGCCTTCTTCATTAGACAGGAAGACACCAAGGCTTGGAAGGGGGCAGGGCTTGCCCATGATCGCAATGCTAGACAGTGGGAGGCTCTCAATTCTAAATGACCCTCTGTGCCCCCACCTGGTACCATCAGCCCCTTCCCCAGAAACACTTTGATCTGATGGAGGACGGAGGCACTAGGGGCCCAGGTGACGTTGGTTTCTGTCCTACCTAGGGGGTGTCCCTCTCCTATCATATACCTTATACCACTCTAGCAGACCTCAAACATCTTCTTGGCCCCAATTATTTTAAATCTGTTTTTCCGCTATGTTCTGGGCAGTGTGCGGCAGCTGGATCAGGCCCAACTCTCATCTTTGCTTTATTGAAAAGATAACAGAGTCTGCATAACACTCTCTGGTTCCTGGAATGTATATCTCACCTCTGACTCAGACTTTGGGTCAGCTGTTCCCTTAACACAGCTTTGAAAATTACTGTTCCCCATGGGTAGGTTCATGAAAAGCCCCAGTCTTCAGAGACTTGACCCTCCTTTTCCACAGCCCTGCGAGGCACTCAGTCCCCCGAGATCATACACCTTGTGCTTTGTTCTCAAGGGCAAGTTTCTCAACACCTCACATGCATAGGCTCTAGAAAAAAAATATTTCTGATATTCCTTAGCACAGGAATCCAAGGATTTGCATCTGAGTCTCCTTTCTTATGCTCTTTAGCCCCATGGCTCATTTTTTTCCTGCTTTACCGGGGATAGAACATGAGACGTTGCCCTTTCAAGGCAGGCGCAGCACCGCTGAGCTACATCTGGCCCGGCCCCATTACTCTTTTTTTTTTTTTTTTTTTTTTTTTTTTTTTTTTTTTTTTTTTTTGCTTTTTGAGACAGGCTCTCACTTTGTAGTTCAGGCTGGCCCTGAGCTCACTATGGTGCCCAGGCAAGCCGCCGCAAACTCAGCAATCCTCCTGTCCCTGCCTCCCGAGTGCTGGGATTACAGGCGTGAGCCACCACGTCCGGCATTGTAGTATGTGGTGTTGATTGTTGGTGGACATGTCTCCACGCCCAGCATTATATGTGGTTACCGGGGATCGAACTCAGGTCCTTTGCGCTTGCGAGGCAGGCGCCGGAACCACTGAGCTAACCCTCCAGCCCCGGCCCCATTACTCTTCAGCATCCCTGATGACTCAGGTCATGGTGTGTGAGGTGAGAGACCAGACAAGCTCCAGTGAAGGGAGCCTCTCAGGTCTCCAGTGTAGCAATTCCAATTTTCCTCCTCATAAGTAAATTCAAATTCTACTCGAAAGGTAAAGGCCATTCGGTCCATCCCCCCCTTCAGAATGGACTCGTCCCCTCTCTGATGCAAATCCATAGACCCCACCCTCAAGGATTAGATTTGTCTACTTCACGTTTCCTTTGAGTTCTGGATGGCTGATTCATGAGTGCCTAGTCATCTCCTGTTCTCCTGATGAGCAGAATATTGGCTTAGAGACTAACAGAGATGCCAGAGGCACAGTGAAGACAGTAGACAAGTGAAATGATTCCTCTCAGGATGGAAGGCAGTGCCCCTGTGTCACGCCACCCTGGTTATTACTCTATTTCCCCTGCTTTGGCCATAGTGGGTAATGGTGTAATAAGAAGGACACAGCCTTGACCTGGCTCTGCCACTTACAGGGCAAGTCTAGGGCCAGACTTCAGTGCTCCCCAGCTTAAGGGTCCTTTTCTGTGAATCTGAATACTGGCACATTGGTGGTTCTTGTGAGGCTGCCACCAATTCATGACTTAAACCCAATACTCTGACTTGCACTTCCACCAGCTCTGTTGAGAATGAACATGTGATGAAATCCTGGGAATTTCTATTGAGGGAAACAGAAAAAGAACACAGAGACATGGAGGAAGACACACAGCCTTCTTTCTGTTCAATTCCCAGATCCCAGACACTGAAGAAACTAAATATGATACCCAAAGTGGGTGTTGGGGTGCTAAACTCCAGATTTCTCCCAAGATTGGTATACAGTAGGTTGGCAGGGTTGCTTAGACAGCCACACTGGACATTATTGTGCCCGTGCTTCAACCGATGTGGCCAGGCAGGTTTTGTGGGGTTGAACCACAGTGATACACCTTCAGTGTATGGCACAGAATCATGGCGCAGAGAAAGCCCTTTTATCATTAACTTGGGAAATGTCCACCTTGCAGCTGAGGGCTTTGTAAGAATTCTAGGTACAGATTTTCAGAACTGTTACAGAATTTCTGGAGTCCTGGGGCCATAGAAAGCAGTCTTTCCCAGGCAAAAGAGCCAAAAGAAACCTGTTGACTGGGAATATTAATGAGGTGGCCCGGGAGAATGACATGAGTGACTTGTTGAGAGTATTGAAAATCATCCGAGAAGTAGGCGGTAGAAAAAATGACCTTGACTTATCAACTCTCCATCTAAATGGTTTGTAGTGTGTCTGAGTAGTATCTGAGTGATTAAAGAGGTGAGACCTTGAAAGGGGACAGAGATGGGAACAAGCCTGGCTGACTTGAAAAGAGGGAAGGCAATAAAAGATTAGTTATTAAATGAAGTTCAGGAAATGATCCTATGTCTTGGAAGTGTTCAATCATGGGAGATAGGAGGCTTCTCACCTTATAGAGTCCAAGTAAGCTTTGCATATACTTCAGGGAAGCCATTCTCTTTCAGTTCTGCAGGGTAAGGACAAATTAAAAAGGCTGAGAATGGGCCGGAGATTTAGCTCAGTGGTTCCGGCGCCTGCCTTGCAAGCGCAAGGTCCTGAGTTCGATCCCCGGTAACCACATACAACGCTGGGCATGGTGACTCACGCCCACCAGCAACAATACCACATACCACAGTTCTGGGCGTGGTGGCTCACGCCTGTAATCCCAGCACTTGGGAGGCAGATACAGGAGGAATGCTGAGTTTGAGGCTTGCCTGGGCTACATAGTGAGCTCAGGGCCATCCTGAACTACAAAGTGAGACACTGTCTCAAAAAAAAAAAAAAAATAAAGGCTGAGAAATATGAACCTGAGAAATTTTCCATGAATTCCCCTTTCCTAAAAATCCCAAAATACTTTACTTTTTAAACTTTCCAATAGTAATGCTTCTATTGCTGCTGTTATCTATTATGAGCATCTCTATGTTTTCATCCTATTCTCCCCAGAGAGCTGAGTAAGTATTAATATTGCTGTCTAACAGGTAGAGAACCAAAGACTACAAACATTTACATGGCATATACATCCATAGACGTGTATATAAAGTTGTGAAATCTTCACAAAAACTCAGTATTCTCAAGTATTTCCTTATTGATTCTTTGTCCAGTTGACCTGTCAATTTGTGACAATGGAGTGTTAAAATCCCCTACGACTACTGTATTCATGGATAGCTGGCTTTTCATGTCCAGTAATGTTTTATATAGTTGGGTGTGTTAGAGTTCGGTGCATAGGTATTTATGAGTGTTATTTCTTTCTCCTGGATAGTTCCTTGTACTAGAATATAGTGACCTTCTTTATCTCTTTTAATCAGTTTGGGTTTGAAATCTATTTTATCTGCAAACAAGATAGCCACTCCTGCTTTTTTGCACTTTCCTGTGGCATGGAGGATTGTTTTCCAACCTTTTATTTTCAGTCTATGGGTTTCCTTCTGAATTAGGTGTGTTTCCTGTATGC
>PVIC010036934.1:0-18326 GCA_004025085.1 Thryonomys swinderianus
TTGTCATTCTTTATGGCAGAGTAATACTCCATTTTGTAAAAAAACCACATCTTCTTTATCCACTCTCCAGTTGATGGACATTTGGGTTGTTTCCAAGATTGAGCTATCACGAACTGAGCTGCTATGAACAAGGGTGTACATCTGTCTTTCCAATGTGAGTTTTTAAATTCTTTTGGGTATATTCCTAGCAGGGGTATGGGGAGAAAGGAACCCTTCTACACTGTTGGTGGGATTGCAGACTTGTGCAACCATTGTGGAGATCCGTGTGGAGATTTCTCAGAAAACTAGGACTACGGGTCCCATTTGACCCTGCTATTCCACTGCAGTTTTTGAGTGGAGATATTTGTAGCTTGACAGTTTAGATATAAGTATCTTACTTCCATCTCAAGCTGCCATCCATGAACTGGCACCTGTATGCCTGTGTGCATACATGTGTGTGGGGTGGGCGGTGGATGGCCACAAAGGAGTTTTGCTTCACAGATACATTTTGAAATATGAAACCACTATTCATTATCCAAACTCATTCAAGATGAAGCTGACGAATCTTAGTGAATTCTCCACATGGTAATAAATTTGCTGATTCATTTAAGTTGCAAGCTTGAAGCCCTGATAATATTGAGGGGCAAATGAGTTTTCCTTAAAAAGTAATATATTATTTTTACAATGAGAAAAAACAACAACAACATACTTTACTCCTACTCAGTGTGTTTGGGTGGTTTTGAAAATCCAGAAGAGAACATCTGCAGAAAGATGAAAAGCGACGTTTATGCTAGAAGATAAAAATCAGTACTAGGAGTAAATCCCGCAAGGCACTCAAGACAAATTAGGCTGTGACTGTCACAACAAAATTTTTATCTGATGAGAACTTGAAGCTGAGTACATGAGCCAATAAATGTTTCCTATTAGAAGTGACACTGTACATTTTAGATGATGAAATACTGTTGTTAATGGATGGAGAACTTTGGTGGTGCCAGAAATATTTCATCAAGTAGATTCTCAGCATGAGGTAAAATTTCACCAAGTTTAAAAATTTTATTAACAATATTTTATTAAAATATATATTCTGTATTTGGCAAGACTATAGAGAAAAGCAAAAAATGAAAAACATAAATTTGGGGATAGTGGTTACCTCTGGGACAGAAGGAAATGGGTGAAATCATGGAGGGCAAATTGAGAGCAATTACAGTAGTGGGATTGTTTAAGTTGATGGTGGTTACACAGGGGGTCTGAAAATATTATTCCTTACACTTTGGGTATATGTGGTACATCCGCTTTGCTTGAATAAGATTTTGCCATGTTTTAATGATTAAAGCACACAGATTGAGTGCAGTAATGATTGGTATGTATGAAATGTTTCCTGTGAACCAGGTGACTTACACAAGTCCCGATTCCCCTTCCCAGGTCATGTTTCCATGCTGTGTGGACTTCTGCCCTTCCTGTGTCTCTGCCCTGCCTCTGTTGCTCTGTCCTTTCTGGTGGTCATTTTGGTGTCCAGAATTTTCTCTGCAGAAATCCTGTCGAGAAATGCTGCCTGTGGAGCATGCAGATGAGCTAGAGCTTCCAGACCTGACATACCTCACCTCCAGTGCAGAATTGCCTGATCCCTGCTTTGTTGCCACAGGGCCTCAGAGTTATATGCTCTGTTTCCCAAGTGGAGAATCAATGAGTTCAATGAGCTAACATACCAGACTTGTTGAAAGAAGAGCTACAACCTCTTTTCCACCTGTCGTCAACATCTATGGCCTTCAGAGACATCACCTGCTGGCTTTGCTATTTAAAAATGTGAAATCTTTCCATCCCTATCCCTTTTCTCAGCTCCATCCTTCCACATTTGGCCACATGTGCACTTGTATTGCAAACACATACATAAAGTTAAATGCATATTCCTTGCACCTATCCTGACTTATCCACCTTCTCATTGTTGTGAAATAATACTTAAACCCCACCACTTAAAGAAATAGGTTTGTTTTGGCTCAGGGTTAGTCCCTGGTTAGCTGGGCTCCAAAGCAAGGACATGTAGAAAGGCCTGGGCAGGAAAGCTGCTCATGTCATGGAGGCCAGGAAGCAGAGAGAGCAAAGGGTCTCGAGCTGGGCAAAGGATACACTCTTCCACCCCAGTTAGCTCTCAGTATGATGGCTGAGTATAGTACCCCCAGGACCAGTCATTTTCCAAATGTACTGCTTCTCAGCATGTGAGGATTTGGGGCAACATTTCACATTCAAACCATAATATTGCAAACCTCCCACTCCTGCATCTGGTTGTGATGAAGACCTGCAGGACGTATCATAGAGCCAGCCCTTCCACTTGTCTCTGTTCTTGGTGGTGATGTTCTCCTTGCCCTCTCTTTCCTGTTCTATTCCTCTTCCTGCTGTCATTGAGCAGCTCATGTTGATTTAGTAGCTTCTGAATACAGGAAACAATAACAAGTGGCTCCTTCTGGTCTATGATATTGTCTACTCAGATTTGATTGTTACCATCTGATGATGCCAATCTCCTATCCCAAAATCATGCTGTCTCTTCATTCCACTCAGTGGCTTCCAAAGAATGTTTCCTAGGGATTGGGCAAAAGGAATGAGTGCAGTGTATGAAAAAAAAGTAGCATTGCTTCTATTATTTTGAATGTACCTCAGTTACACAATGAGTATCTTTGATGGTAGCAAGAACTACTTCATTTTTATTTCAAATTGACTTTGAAACATAAAACACATTAAGATTTTCATTAAGATTACCTGAAATCTGTCATTTAAAATGTTAAGCTTCAATACTGAAAAAAACATTTATTGTTTAGGACATTTTAAAAAAAGTTAAACAATAATTATAGTATTTTTTTCTTGCTGGACATATTATATGAATTTTTTTTTTGAGACAGGGTCTCGCTTTGTAGTTCAGGCTGGCCCTGAGCTCACCCTGTAGCCCAGGCAAGCCTCGAACTCAGCAGTCCTCCTGCCTCTGCCTCCCAAGGGCTGGGGTTACAGGTGTGAGCCACCATGCCTGGCTATATGAATTTTTAATATGATTATGAATAAAATTATTTACATCATCAAGTCTTTGTCATATTAACATATCTGTAAGATGTGATTATGTATCTATGCATATTAATTTCATGATAATTAAGAATTTTATTTTTATATGAATGTGGTGAGTGGGCCGTAATGCATTTGGTTAATTTTGTTTTAGATGCTCGCCCTTTGTAATTACTATATCTGTGTCCTATATTTTGCTTCAAATTATGGTTAATATGATTGAAAAGCTTTGTGATACTGGGAGGTTAGGGGTGGGAGTGCACCCTCTAAAAGCTATGTTTAGCTATTGTAATTTCAGATAAAGAAAGGTGTAGGAGTTTTACATGACACATTACTTGATTGGTATTTATTATTCTGTGTAGATCACTGGTGAGATTTCTGTAAACCCTCGGGGCTCCAGTGTCTAGAGACTGTGTCACAGGTTTTGTTAAACTCTACACTAATTAATATGTTTATGATTACAGGACTGTCTTCCTTTCTTCTGCCTGTAGGCATCTCTCTGTTAGTTCTAATTAATCTGTTGTGAAAACTTCTGAGTTGAACAAATGAGCATTGAAAATAGAATAAGCATCACTGACACATCTATATTGCATCAATTAATTAACTTATGCAACTCTCTGTTTTTCTAAATTACTGTTTTCAAAGAAAAACAGATTTTCCTTATATTTTAATAAGAAGGAATAAAAGAATTCAGTTGCCTAGTTCTTTAGTCAGACGCCTCAAAAAAGGAAAATCTTTCTAAAAGAAACTGTGGCTGGATTCTAGGGTGAAAATAATTAATTTATTGCGTTTCTAAAAAACAGTGCCATAAGAGTTTGTATACTATAAAGAAGTAATGAGAATAATAAAGGTTCAATACAACTGATTTTCTATAATCAATGTTACCCATTTCATTGTGGGTAATTTAACGGTGATGTATTTGTCATTTTCCATAAGAAAACCTTTTGCTAAGTGGTCTTTATAGAATAAAGGATAAAAAAATAAAGGATTACTATGAAGTAAAGAATAAATGCTAGGATGAATTGTCTATTATTGACCTCTGATACAATCACAGAAATACTGATTAAAAAAACAAATATTCTGGAATCTTAATGGGAGGTACACTTCATGTATCTTACCTTGAACCTGTAGAAATCAGAACAATAAGAGGTGCAGAGAATTGGGATATGTGGATCTTGCAGCTGCATTGCCTTCACAAATATTTTATTCTTACAAAGAAAATAAACAATCTTTCATAGAAATATTATTTTCCTTTTAATAAGCTTCCAGATAGGATTCTCATTTCTTTTTCTTAACATGTTTGAAGCAGTGAGTAGACACTTCAACTCGACATGTCTACTTCTGACATAGCTGTTCAGAAGATCAGCACAAAAGAAGCCCAACAGTATTCTGAGCGTAGAGTGAAAATTGTAATTCTGTGAATGTCAGCTACTGGAATGGTAAACATGGGTCCCAAGAGGAAAACTGGACAGCTGCCACCTTCGTTTTATTAAACCACTCACATGTGTGTTAAAGCAACTTACACTTTGGCCCCTGCCCTCTGTCGGGGTGCAAGTCCCTCTCTCTGCTTTCTCCCTGAAGGTTCTCTGGTTGCTTCTGCTCAAAGGTGGAAGTCAGGAGGCTACCAGTTCCAGGAATGATTTCCTCTCATCTGCTGGTAATGAATAGCTGCTCCAGATTATTCAAGATCATCTTGAATATGCCAAGACCAATGCTTAGCCCAGAGCAAAAGACAAAAAAGATGTGGCTTTAGTTTCTTGATGACTTCGATATTTGTGTTGAACATTTTTATGACTTTTTTACTTGAGTTTATTGATATGTTTTACGTATACATTATGATCGGATTCAACATTAAAAATTGGTACCTGTACATGGCACATCTCGATTCTCATTGTTTCCTTTGCCCCTACCCAACCTACCACCCTCAAACCCCTGTATACCTAAGCTTTGTTTCCATTTTTTTTTGTTTTACCATCAAATTTTTCTTTCCCTTCTTTATTTTTCCCTACTGCTCCCTTACCTTTCTCCTTTGAACATTTTCTTCCTATCCCATATATCTATCATACATTCTGGACTTCATTTACACTTTTAGTTTCTGATACTAGAGAAATGATACAATATTTACACATCTGTTCTTATTTGTTTGACTTATAAGTACGTCCTCATGGTACATCATTTGAGTATAAATGACTTAAATTTATCATTATTTATGGCAGAGTAATACTCCACTTTATTAAAATAAATCTTCTTTATCCAGTCTCCTGTTGATGGGCATTTGGGCTGTTTCCAAGATTTAGCTATCACAAACTGAGCTGCTATAAACAAGGGTGCACATATGTTGCTGTGCTATGACTCTTAATTCTTTTGTGTACATACCTACTAGGGGAGCACCAGCGTCAAATAGAACCTCTAATCCTAGTTTTTGAGGAATCTTCATACTGACTTCTACTGCAGCTTTGCCAGTCTACATTCCCACCAACAGTGGAAAAGGGTTCCTTTCTCCTCTGAGCCCCGCCAGCCTTTCTTAGTTGATTTCTTGATAACAGCCGTTCTTTCTGGAAAGAGGTGGAATGTCAGTGCTGTTTTCATCTGCATCTCTTGAATGACCAGCATTGTTGAACATTTCTTAATATGTTTCTTAGCTGCTTTTACTTCTTCTGTGGTATGTGGTACTGGGGATCAAACTCAAGACTGCTTGAGAGGCAGATGCCAGAACCTATATCCATTTCAGACACTCATTTGTGAATTGGGTCTTTAAATTTTGAGGAGCTGATTTTTAAGGTCTTTATGTGTTTACTGTCTATATATTTTCAATAATAGCCCTTTGTCTGAGAAACAGCTGAGAAAAACTTTTTACCGAAGTTGTAGGTTGTCTTTTAGTTCTGCTGTGCAGGTTTTTAATAAGATGGGGTTGCAACTGCTGATTCGGCTATTTCCTGTGCCACTGAAGTTTGTTCATAAAGTTTTTCCTTATGCAAGGTAGCACTCCACCTACCTTCCAGCAGGTTTAGTGTTTCTGTTTTAATATTTAGGTCTCTAATCCACTTTGATTTTAGTTTGGTGTGCGGTAAAGACATGGATCTAGTTTTAATCTCTGGCAAGTTGAAACCCATTTTTCCCAGCACCATTGATTAAAGAGGCTATCTTTCCTCCACTGAGGGGGTTTGGTTTCTTTGTCAAAAATTAAGTGGTTTAGAATATCTGTGTTGGGCTGGGATATAGCTCAGTGGTTCTGGCATCTGTCTGGCAAGCACAGGGTTTTGAGTTTGATCCCTGCCACCACATACCACAGTGTTGGGCATGGTGGCACATACCTGTAATCCCAGAACTCAGGAGGCAGAGGCAGGAGGATTGCTGTGGGTTTGAGGTCAGTCTGGGTAACATAGTGAGCTCAGGGCCAGTCTGAACTACAAAGTGAGACCCTGTCCTTGTAAAAAAAAAAAAAAAAAGAGCATTTGTGTCTTCTGATCTTTGCCTGTATCATGCTGTTTTTATCACAGTGGCTTTGTAGTATAGTTTCATATTGATTATTGTGTAAACCCCTGCCATAATCTTCTTGCCTAGAGTTTCTTTTGCTGTTCTAGGCGTCTTTGGGTTCCAGATGAATTTTTCTATTGTTTTCTTTAGTTCTGTGAAAAATGCTGTTGGGATTTCAATTCAGATTGCATTGAATCTATATAGTAGTTTCAGCAGTATGGTCATTTTGACAATATTATTTCTTTCTACCCAGGAGCAAGAGATATCTTTTCATTTTCTGGTATCTTCTTTGATCTCTTTTTCAGAGTGCTTTCTGGCAGGCAGTGTTGCCACTGAGCTATAGTTTTCAGAGAAGAGGTCTTTCACCCCCTTTGCTAGATTGATTCCTAGATATTTCATTTTTTTGTGAAAGGAACTGTTTCCTCTGTTTGTCTCTCAGTGAGTCTATTATTTGTGTATAGGAAACTATTGATTTTTTTTGGTGTTGACCTTGTACCAGATACTCTACTGAACCTGAAAATTGAGTCAAGCAGTTTTATGGTTAAGTTTTAGGAATCTTCTATACAGAGTATCATGTCATTGGCAAATGGTGATAGCCTAACTCTTTCCTTTCGTACCCTTATTCCTTTTATTTGTTTTTCTTGTCTAATTGCTATGACTAATGTTTCTAAAACGATAATGAATAGGAGTGGTGGCCATGGATATCCTTGTTTTGCTTATGATTTTAGCATGAAATGTTTTAGTTTTTCACCATTTACTATGATGCTATTGATTGTTCATAAATAGCTTTTATCAGATTGAGATAAAAGCCATCTATTCTAATTTTCTGTAGAATTTTAATCATGATTGAGTGTTGGATTTTTTTGTTTGTTTGCTTTTGAGACAGGGTCTTGCTTTGTAGTTCAGGCTGGCCCTGAACTCTCTATGGAGCCCAGGCAAGCCTCAAACTCAGCAATCCTCCTATTCCTGCCTCCCGAGTGCTGGGATTACAGGCATGAGCTACCATGCCTGGCGAGTGTTGGATTTTTTTAAAATGCTTTTTCTCTATCTATTGAGATGATCATATGGATTTTGTCCTTGACTCTGTTAAAATAATGTATTACTTTGATGGATTTACATATGTTGAAACAGTCTAACACCACTGGGATGAATCCAGCTTGGTCAGGGTATATGATCCTCTTGATGACCCTCTGTATTCTGTTTGCCAGTATCATATTGAGAATTTTTGTATGTAAACTCATTAGAGATGATGGCCTATAGTTCCCTTTTTTGGTTGGGTTTTTCTCCCCTTCTGGAATCAGGGTAATAGTTTCTTTGAGGAATGAATTTGGGAGTCTTGAGTCCCTTTCAATTTCCTTAGAGTTTGAATTTACTGGAATTAACTGTTCTCTAAATGTCTTATAGAATTTAGCAGTGAAGCCATCAGGACCGGACTTTTATTTGTTGCTAGGTTTTTTATTACATTTTTAATTTCATTGATTGATTTTGGAGTATTTAGCACTTTTATATCTTTGTTGTTCAAGTTGGGAATTCATATGTGTCTAGGATTCTGCCATTTCTTCTCTATTTTCCATCTTATTGGAATACAGACTTTTGAAGTAGATGTTGAGTGTCCTCTGGATTTCTGCTGGATCTGTTGTGGTTTCACCCTTTTCATTTATAATTGCATGGATATGGGCCTTTCCTTTCCTTTTTTGATATGTTCAGCTAAGAATTTGTCAATTTTGTTTATTCTTGTAAAGAACCATCTCTTCAATTAATTGATTTTTTGTATCATTTTGTTAGTCTCCATTGCTCCATTAATTTTTGCTCTGATCCTTATAATCTCCTCCCTTTTTTTTTGTCTTGCTCTTCTTTTTCTAGAAGCTTAATGTTCTACAATAGGTTATTTATTTGAGTTTGCTGTCTAGTGTGGGCATTCATTGCTATGAGTTTTCCTCATAGCATTATTTTGATTGTGTCTCATAGATTCCTATATGTTGAACTGACATTATTATTTGCTTATAGAAACTATTTTTTTTTTTTTTTGAGACAGGCTCTTGCTTTGTAGCTCAAACCGGCCCTGAGCTCACTATGTAGCCCAGGCGAGCCTCAAACTCGGCAATCCTCCTGCTTCTGCCTCCTGAGTGCTTGGGATTACAGGCATGAGGCACCATGCCTGGGACTGTGGTATGTAGTACTGATTGCTTGTGAGTGTGAGTCACCACTCTCAGCATTGTGGTATGTGGCAACTAAGGATCAAATTTGGAACCTTGCTCTTTCAAGGCAGACACCAGAACCACTGAGCTTTTTTGGTATTAGCATGATTATAGTCCTTTGAGATTCCAAATAAATTTTATTTAGCACATTTAGTTATCTTCTTGTTCAGCCATACGGAAGGACTTTAGAAACAGAAAAAATTAAATTTTAACATTTTTAGCACAGAAATATAGTACATTAAATAAATATTTACTATACCTAAACTTTCAAAATATGATAAATATTTTATTATGGAATTAAAAAAAACTTGGGAGAAGAGTGAGTTTAAGAAATTTTGATTCCAACTTCTAAGAAGCCATGTAATCATTAGAAATTTATTTAATGCTTCTGAGCCTCAATTTACTCATTTTTTAAATTGAATTCTTTATTGGTACATTTATATACAGCTCACAATCACACTCAATATTGGGGAACTTGTACCGGTATATCACACAAATTAATTCTCATTTTTACCCATATCCCTCCCCACCCACAACTCCCCCACGCCCTATATAAATGTTCTTTCTTTCCTAATCATATTTATTCTTTCCCCTCATTACTTTCCACTACCACATTCCCTTTGAATATTTCCTATTTCACAAAATCTATCATACATTCTAGAACTCTTTTGCATCTACAGGTTCTCATACTAGAGAAAAGATACGGTATTCTGGGCCGGAGGGTTAGCTCAGTGGTTCCAGCGCCTCCCTCGCAAGCGCAAGGTCCTGAGTTCGATCCCCGGTAAGCACATACAATGCTGGGTGTGGAGACTCACGCCCACCAGCAATCAATACCACATACCATAGTGCTGGGCGTGGTGGCTCACGCCTGTAATCCCAGCACTCCAGAGGCAGAGACAGGAGGATTGCTGAGTTTGAGGCTTGCCTGGACTACATAGTGAGCTCAGAGCCAGCCTGAACTACAAAGTGAGACCCTGTCTCAAAAAAAAAAAAAAAAAAAAAAAAAAAAAAAAAAGAAAGAAAGAAAACAAAACAAAACAAAAAGATGTGGTATTCTTAAACTGAGGGTGTTGAAATTGAGTACTGTATCTCCATAAGTTGTTCCAACTGGAATACACTTTCTAGCAATTCCATGTGGCAGTGTTTAAATCCCTTTCCCTGCCTATCCCTGACAAATATGAGTATGAATTTAACCTCCCTCTCCATTGAATGTACGTGTATCTGTTCTGTCTCCCAAGGAAATCTCCCTGTAGATTCTGTACATGCCTATGTTTGTTAACCTCCTGTCCTTTAGGAGATTGATGACATATAATGTTAAAGGACAATGAAAGACAAGTTGAAGCCATGTATGTGGGGAAAGAATAAGTCAGGTAAACAAGAAAAATCAGCAAGAGTGATTTTTTATGAGAAAAACTGTGAGGGCAGTGAGGGAAAGGATGGGGTAAGCCTTACGGAAGGAGTGGAATGTTTAGTACTAGAATGCTGGGAACTTGAGCAGTCAAGGAAGTTTTTTTTTCTTTCTTTCTTTTTTTTTTCTTGCTTTTTGAGACAGGGTCTCGCTTTGTAGTTCAGGCTGGCCCTGAGCTCACTATGGTGCTCAGGCAAGCCGCTGCGAACTCAGCAATCCTCCTGTCTCTGCCTCCCGAGTGCTGGGATTACAGGCGTGAGCCACCACGTCCGGCATTCAGTCAAGGAAGTTTTGAACTTAGACATCAGGGTCAGGGGATTCAGACTATGTATCTCTTTAGTTGCCCAGGGCTATAACTATTTAGAAAGAAACAAATAGAAATATTTCAGAAGTATTCAAAGGAAGAGAAAAGCACAGAAAACAGGGTTAAATTCAAATGAGGATGCAGTGTGGCGTAAGATTAGCCAAAAACTTTGCACCAGATGGCAAATGTGGAAAGGGCATAATAATCATGAGCAGTAGTTATCAAATATTATTAAGTTCCCTAACTCTGGCACTTGGTCTTAGAAACATCTAGATGTACAAAAATTCAAGAAGGGCTACTTTTAATGCCTGTGACCATGTAGCATAAGGCTAAGGCAGCCCTTGAAAACTTGGGGATGTAGACAATAGAATGCACCTGAAATTTCTATAGCTTTAGGAGCAGGCCTCAAAAATCACCTCATTAGGATCCAGGGGAAATTATGGATACAAAGTGTCATTCAGATACATATAAATATGAAAATAAATTGGCTTAATGAATGGGAAGAATACAGAAAGGATTTTGCCCATTAAATGTCTATAAATTTGCTTTGGAGATCTGCCTTATCTTTCTCTGAATAATATTCTAGGATTGTACTAATTTTTTCACCTATAAGACCAATCTTTTTCTTTTTTTTCTTTTCAAGATAGGGTCTCTCTTTGTAGCCCAGGCTGGCCCCAAGCTTAGTCTTAGCCAAGGCAAGCCTTGAACTCACTGCAATCCTCCTGTCTGTTCTTCTGGCATTGTACCATGTGGTACTAATTGCTGGTGGGTGTGAGTCACCACCACCGGTATTGTGGTATGTGGTTATGGGGGATCAAATCAGAGATCTTGCACATGTGAGGCAGACGCCCGCAACCACTAAGCTAAATCCTCAGACCCTGTAAGGCCAATCTTAATGATAATTCAAATGCACATTCAGGTTTTAAAAAAGCCCATTGCATAATTTTGCATTTCAGAAAAGGAGTTTTGATTTTTCTCCTTTAAATCCTATTTTCTACATCTGTTTCTCCATGTTGGTAAAAGAGAAAAAAGATTAAAGGAAAAGGAGAATAATCTCACGTGATTATTGATGCTGTATTCATCATCAGTTTGGGCCAATGATTTGATTATGAACAATGTCCATGAGATAGTTTCCCTCGAAAAATATTCCACTGTATACATGGGAATACCCTCTTTATGGTGTCTTAATACAAGAGACGCAATCTTTGATTAAACTCTTAGCTACTTCAATTCAGCTTCTTCCTTAGCTGGACAAAATGCCAGAGAAAGAGCCAGGCATGGTTGTGCACCTCCTGCAATCCCAGTGTCATGGGGCAGGAGGATTGCCCTGAGTTCAAGACTGGTGAGTTCAAGCCCTGCCTGGGCTACATAATGAAACCTTGTCAAAAAACCAAAATGAAACAAAACAAAACCAGGTAAGATAAAAATCACAGACAACATATAATTATTTGACACTGTGAAAGTTATAAGCCTCTTTACCTTCCATTTTTAAGCTTGGAATTGTACCTTCCACTTAGGTATTCAAGATGTATAATGCACTTAAGAACAGGGTCTCATACATACTATGTCCAGTTCCTGTGTGCCGGTGAGCTGTCTGCCTGACGAGATTGGCTGCATCCAGGGTAGTCTGGCCATGCACTGAACTGTCCATCTGAACAGTTAAGAGAAAATGAAAGTCTTCAAATCTTTTGCTTGAAGGCTGGACCCAACAGAGTTAGTAATTTTTGTCCTGAAAAAAATGAAATAGTGAAGTTTGCCCAAGTGTTCATCACAGTCTCCCAGGTAAAGCTCCATATGCCATTTCAGGTAGCTTCTCACTCCAAAGGCGAAGAGAGAAGTTCTTTTTACTCCCAAACAATTTTACTTCTTGTCTCTTCACAGTGACTCTCTAGTGTGCTTGTAGCTAGCTGACTGGTGAAAGAAGAGAGTTTGAAAGAAGAAATAATTTGTCTATCTGCTCAGTAGATTTTATTTTCTACCATCTCCCTTTGAATATAGGGACATGTTTCAACTATTCCTTTCAGTGTCAAGTCAACCCAATTCTGGGTCAGAAAATTTGAAATTTTACTTAACGTCCTGTATAGGAGTGGAAAATTCGGAATAATTACAGAGCAAGTGTACGATTTTAATCCTTGAATGGAAACAACCACTCAACTAACTGGTTCTTCTCTACAGTTGCACTCATCAAGCTGGTTTCTTTTTTCATTGTAAAGTTGTGAATTTTATTAGTAGAATTAGAAAATCTTTTACTTTCTTTCATATTACACTTTTTTTTTTTTTTTGAGACAGGGTCTCGCTTTGTAGTTCAGGCTGGCCCTGAGCTCACTATGTAGCCCAGGCAAGCCTGGAACTCAGCAATGCTCCAGCCTCCTGAGTGCTGGGATTACAGGCATGAGCCACCACGCCCAGCTGGTAGGGGGTGGGCTGGCACATTGTTGGAAGGCAGGGAAGGAAGGTAATGAAGTTTCTTTCCTTGATATTTTCCTACAATGTTTGTACAGCTATCAGAGAAATTCTTAAAACATGTATAATTATTTTTAAAAGAATTTTACAGATTTTTAAAGATTTCAATTTGTTTCAACTGATATATAAAAGTAAAATTTTACAGATTATTGGGCACCATTAACAATATCATTTTAATGATATTTCAATACATGTGTATTTTACAGTCTTAAAATTAAGTGTATACCCACTTCCTTTCATTTGGATATATGCCCAGTAGTGAGATTGCTTGATCATATATGGTAGTCCTCATTTTAACATTTTGAGTAACCTATAAACTGTTGTCTACAATTACAATCGTAAATCACACCCTAATCAACAGTGCCATTTTTTCCCACATTCTCATTTGCATTTGTTGTCTCTTGTCTTTTTGATTAGTAATATCTCTTGGTCTTCATTTCCCTTTCATTGATGACTATCGGTGTTGAGCATTTTTTCATGTACATTTTGCCCATTTGTATGTTTGTCTTCTTTGAGAATTTTTAAGATATACTGTCAATGTTTCATCAAGTTATTTATTTTTATGGATTAAATTTTGGGAGTTTTTTAATATATTCTGTATATTATACCCTTAATAGATAGTTCATGAATACTCTTCTCTTGTTCTCTGTGTGGTCTCTTCACTCTGATGATTGTTTCCTTTCTATGCAGAAAATATTTATTTTGATATAATTCTGCTTGATATAATTCAATTTTCCTTTTGTTTATTGTACTTTTGAGGGGATTTTTAAAATTCCTGAACAACAACCTTCTGAATCATATCCCCATGCCTTATTTTAGTAGTTTGACAGTCTCAGTACATTTAAGTCTCTTCTATTTTGTGTTGATTTTGTAACTTGTGAATAATACAGATCTATTTTCAGTCTTTAGTATGTGGATATTCAATTTTCCCAACATGTTTGTTAGAAAGATGGTTTTATCCCCTGTATATGTTTAGGATCTAATTATACATAGATTTAGTTCTATAGCCTCTATTCTTTATTCTGTTACATTGCCCTTTGTGTCTGTATTAATGCCAGTGCCATAATATTTTGGTTATTCTATCCCTTTTTAAAAATTCAATCCTTTTAGAGTGTTTTTAAGTTAAGTAGTATCATTCCTCCTTCATTATATTTGCTCAAGATTAATTTGGCCATTCCAAGATTTTTGTGGTTCCATGTAAGTTTTAGGTTATCTTTTCTAGTTCTCTTAAAGACTGTCATTAATATTTTAATAAAGATTATATTAAATCTGTTTATTGCTTTGAGTAGTATGGAAATTTACTCACTTTATTCCATTAGTGTTTTATATTTTTATTGTAGAAATCATTTAACTTATTGGTTAATTTTTTTTTTGAGAGAGAGAGAGGGTCTCACTTTGTAGTTCAGGCTGAAACCGAGCTCACTGTGCAACCCAGGCAAGCCTTGAACTCAGCAATCCTCCTGCCTCTGCCTGCTGAGTGCTGGGATTACAGGCTTGAGCCACCATGCCAGGCACTGTGGTATGTGGTACTGATTGCTGGTGGGCACGAGTCACCACACCCAGTATTGTTATATGTGGTTACCAGAGATTGAACCAGGAACTTTGAGCTTGCCAGGCAAGCACCGGAGCCACTGAGCTAAATCTCCAGCCCCACTCATTGGCTTAAATTTATTTTTAAATATTTTAACTTTTGCTCTTACTTTAATTGGAATTTTGTTGATACCCTTTCAGATAATTCACTGTTTGCAAGTAGCAGCACCAGTAATTTTTTTGTATATTGATTTTATATAGTACACTGCTGATGAATTTAATTCTAACAGTGATCAGAAAAACTACTGAAAAGCTAGTGATATTTTGACTTTTTAGAAAAAGTAGTGATATTTAGACTTTTTTTCCAGTTTGAATGACTTTTATCTTTTTCTCTTGCCTGATTGCTTTGGCTAGTATTTCTAACACTATACTGAATAAAAGCTGTGAATGTGGGTATCCTTGTCTTGTTTCAGATCTTAGACAGGTTTTCAGATTTTCCTCATTCATTATAATACTAGCTGTTGGCTTAGTATAAATGGCCTTTTTATAATGAGATCTCCTTTACTTATACTTAATCTGTTCAGTATCTTCATCAAAAATGGATGTGGCTTTATCACATACCTTTTGTACAGTTATTGTGATGATGATTTGGTTTGTGTTCTTCACTGTGCTGACTTAGTACATATCTGTTAATTAATTTGTACATGTTGAATTACCCTCAAATTTCTGGGATGAATCCTACTTCATCATGGTGAATAATCTTTTATTATGTCCTGGTATGCAAGATTCAGACACAGGATGTATTTCAATCTAAATTTGTGTATTTTACAAGTCTGTATAAACTGCCTAAAATTGTAGTTGTTAAAATTGTTAATATTGTATAGTACTCCAAATATATGAAGGATAGTTTGGGATATTACATAACATCAATTCAGTAAGAATACTCTCTTCAGATTCTCAAAAATTCTTCTTGCCCAACTGTGAGAAAAATTACAGGAAGTGTATGTTGTTCCTTTTAAAGTACAGGAATTCCCAAAGTCATTAAAATACTCAAGTTACTTAGACATATTTTCTTTTATTTTACTTTGATTTATGAACTTAATAAGTGCATATCTCAAATTGCCCTTGAAATTGAAAGGTTTCGATTCCCTTGTAATAATGTCCTTTTATGTGTTTGATAAATGAAAAGTTTAGGAAAGTTGTAACTGACTGAATCGCAGGATGATTTTTGGAGAATTGGTTAGCTAACCTAGATTGATAGGGTCAGGTCTATGCATAAGATTTCAGTTCTTCATACAGGCAAATATGCATAATACAAAGAATGAGCTTTACAGCTATTAACAATTTAAAAGCTATAAGTTTTTATTCCAAACAGACCAAAAATAATAGGAAGATTCAGGAAAGCTTAATAATGGAAAAGTGCCATCTTCTTTCTAGTTCTCCAAAACTATGACATGAAGTTAACATTTAATGAATATCTCTCTTGAAGATCTCAAGTGCCAGATTTTGCACGACATAAGTCCTTAACCATAGTAGGTATTATGAGTTAACATAAAAACCATCACAGTATGAATCCTATCAGTCTTTGGTTAATAAACTATGAACTTTAGCCATTGGAATAAATAATTTCTCAATGCCTTTCTTCTACATAATTAAAACTTAAGTTAATCAAATCTGTATATAGAAAAACATCCTTTCACTCACTTGTTGTTGCTTTGAGTTTCAAACCTGGACTTTTTATGAAGATGCACAGAGTATTCTCAAAGGTATTTTTCAGTTCATTCTCAGTTTGATTTGTTTTACTTAGAAGATAATATTTAGTATAACAAAACTTTTATAGCATTTTCTATAAACTGGATGGGTGCTTATTTATCATAAAATTTTCTCAACGACTCTATGATCCATCTATTTTCATGTATCCCTTTTTACAAATGAGATAACCAAGGCCCAGGGATTATCTCAAAATGGTATCCACCTTTTCTTCAAAGGATTTGATATACTGATAGGATTCCATTTACTTAATAGTAACACAATTTCAATAATTGGAAACAAACTAATGTGTCTGTGCAATATTCCATGTTACTTGTCATTGTATTTCCTTTTGATAGATTGCCATATGAGGTATTTGGTAGATTCCAATTATATTCTCCACTATGAACTGGCAAAACAGTTGCCAAAAATACCAAGCCCTTCCAAATGCTATTTGCTATGCATTCTGTATGCATAGCACATTTACTCATCATAACAGTCTTATTAATACATCTATCACTTAAGTGCAGGAATGAAGAAAGTAAATCCCTCTTCCAGAGCTCACATTTTCACTGCTTTTAGTAGAATAAATCTCCCAATCTTAATTTTCCTGAAAAGCACAATGTTAAACCTAGTCTTTTTAGATTTAATTTTTCATATTTAGTACAGTCCTTTAATGCATTGGATCCTGGTAGTCTCATTTCTATCACCTACATATTAAACCTTTCTCTTAGTTCTTGAAGCAAGACATTGGTTAATTACTTACCCAATATTGTTATCCTAGTTGCTGATACATAGGCTGAAGAGACCAGTGCCAATGCCTGAAATCATTTAACAGAAAATTCCCCTTTGGCTTTATCAATACAACATTCAACATGAGAGATCCTGATTTATAGGTTTGGGATTTTCTCTCATTCGCCCCCCCCCCCAGTTTTTCATCTGGTCCACAGATTTTGTCAGATTCTTCCCCCACTTCTGTAACAACTCTTATGTCCCAGACAACAGACAACATTTTTTGTACACAGAATGCAATGGAAAAATAGAGTGTGACCCCCCATAAACTAATATTTATAGATCAATGAAACTAGAAAATATCCCAAGTCTCCCAATAGATTCTCTCCTATACATGTACACAGATTAATATTTTGCATACAACTCATATCACTATAGATCTTCATACTTTCTACTAACAAAGGTAATGGTCCCCTATATGTACTATTTAATAGCTTATGGATTTTCAGATCTTTTGATAAAACTAATTTAGGAAAATAGGAATAGTACCTATTTGGCAACCAGTAACATTATATCGTGATTTAACTGTGTATACTTTTACATTTCTATGATTGGATTTGAGTTATAACAAAGTTTTTGAGATATTCATTGAATGAATTCTATTTATACTGTACCTTTTCATAACAGTTGCTTAAATATTTATTCAAACTGCCTATCAAGGAGATCTAGGACGTTTCCTCTTCTGTATTATAAAACCTTTTATTTTTTTGAGTTTTTTGAGTTTTTTTTTTTTTAGTCCTACTGTCTTAATATTTGGCAAAGAAGTTAATTGTTACATCTATTAGGTTTTCATTTTTAAATTTCATATTCTGAAATTGAGTTCCAATTTTTTATTGCATCCCTTCCTGCTCTCCACTGTTCAGTCAGCAGTGCAGTTTCAGACACACCTGACCATTATTCGCTCTTTGGGAGTACCATAAGAATTTTTCATGTTTTTAACAATTTCTGTTGTTGACTTCAAGTGGATCTAAAAAAGTCTTTCTACCTTTTACATGTTGTATTATTTAGATAGAATCAGGATATCATCATTAAATCTAAACTACACCTCTTCTGCATCAACTGAAATTATATATTTCCTTGTTTCTTTACCAAGTGAATAAAGTTTGTTCATTCTTACCAGGAAATTTTGTTTTTCAAATCATTAAAAACTCATTACAATCAGAGTTTTATTTTTATTTATTTATTTTTTTTTTGCTTTTTGGAGACAGGGTCTTGCTTTGTAGTTCAGGCTGGCCCTGAGCTCACTATGGTGCCCAGGCAAGCCGCCGCGAACTCAGCAATCCTCCCGTCTCTGCCTCCCAAGTGCTGGGATTACAGGCGTGAGCCACCACGCCCAGCATTATATGTGGTAACCGGGGATCGAACTCAGGTCCTTACGCTT
>PVIC010036935.1:0-18319 GCA_004025085.1 Thryonomys swinderianus
AACCTAAATTCCAGAGACCTTGGGTAGCTGACCCTTGTTTTAAATTCAGCACATGTAGCAAATTGACTAGGCTGCATTAGCCTGGAAAGGCTGAGTGTGATTAATGACCATGCTCATGTTTGACTATGCAGTATTGCACCGTGTTTTCAATCTTACTGTGAATTGTATAACTTTAAGATTGATGAGGTGCACCTGATCCTGTTGCAATGGCCTCCAGGAGACATCCAGCACTGCTTGAGGCTGGGGTAGGATCACGTGAGCTGCCAGAAGGTCAGACTTCCTTAGCCACACATCACTTAGCAACAGAAACTGGCTGGTAAGACCTGGGCTCTAGACAGTAGGCACCTTCCTCAGAATGTTGCTAATCTGTCCTCAGTGTGTCCTGGTGGAGCTGCTATTCTCTGGAATAGATAAGGAATTCTTTTGGTGCATCAAAGTAATGTTTGTGTACATTTGTTATGTTAACTGGAGTATGTTATGTTTCTTTTAATATAGTGTTTTTCTGCACTTTTACTATCTATTTCTTCTCACCCCTCATTTCCTTTCTTTCCTCTTTTTCTTAACACTAAATTGCAGACTCTGCTAAATGCTGGGATCTCAACGCTAAGTGGGGTAGACACACTTTCCTAAAACACATTTGAGATCAAGTGAACACATATAGTTGTTCCTCTTCTGCAGACAGAAGAAAAGGGGAACCCATTTTCTCAATGAATGGGGAGGCAAATAAAGGGGACTTTGGAAAGTCCTAGTGGCCAGAGCTTTGAGATCGTGCATCCTGGACAAGGCTGAAGGAAGCATGAGCAAGAGAGGGCAGTAGGACAGAGCAGTCCTCAGCATCGTCCACAGTGAGCATTCTGATCCCAGGCTGCAGGGACTTCAGTGACAGAGGAGTCACACAAAGCATGGCAAGTCTTCTTCAGGTCTCAAGTTTGAACTGTGTAGAAAGTCTCTCAAGGAACATAATTTCCCCTTGAAACATTTTCCCCCTGTTTCTGGCATGGTTGGACTCTCTTATATATGGTTCTTAGTCAGTTATGCAGTTCCAGTTACTTTGAAGTGATTCATTTCTCTAAGTATTTGGTGATTTCTTCTGCGAGAGGACAACCCGTGTCTCCTTTTTGATGCTTGAATTATTCCAACCCTGCCCCTGGACAGTCCTCTGGGCTGCTGGCAGAAGCAATGGAGGCTGAAAGTGTTGCTGCTTAAGCACGGCATTCTCACTGTGAGTAGGCAACACAGAGGCACAGATATAAGAGTGATTGCTGTTTCTGGAAACAGAGATTGTACCCATGAATGTGGTTTCAAGAGAGGAGTTTTCTTTGTTGTGGACAGTATATATGTTTTCTTTTACATTTGGTTTAGCGGTCAACATTAAGAACCAAGAGATTGTCGCACGAAAATCAGCATCTCCTTCTGGGCTCAGGTTCAGGTTTCTTCACTTTTTTGCTACCTGGCCCTAGTAGGCAGGATAGGGGCTCTCTAAAGATGTCCGTGTCCTAATTTCTGAAACCTAAGAGTTCCTAAGATGAGACTGCAGAGAGAGATGAAGCTTGCATGTGGACTCAGGTTATAGTCAGCCTCTAACCAATGAGGTTATCTTGGATCACCCAGGTAGGGCCAGTGTGGTCACAGTGTCTTTCTAAGTGGAAGAAGGAATCCTAAGGGGGAAATATAGTTCTGGGAGAATGGCCAGACAGAGATGTGTGTGGCTCTGAAGATGGAGGGAGAGGCTGGGAGTCTAGAAGCTGAAAAGGCAAGAGAATAGAGAGCGGGCCTGGCTACACCTTGATTTTAGCTTAGTGAGAACACATTTTACTTCTTACCTACAGAACTATATCATTGTACATTTGAACTGTTTGCCATTAACTTTGTGGTAACTTGTTATAGGAGCAATCAGATGTGCCTACCTTGCTGTACTCCTCCAGGATAGGACTACTTTGGCCTAATCTTCACCTTCATGTTTTCTGTGTAGCTATTTTGAGGTGTTAGCAACCCTGGCACAATTGCAGAGGCTCCTTGGCCCCTTTCTGGAAATGGTGTGTGCTCGATGCCTCTGCTGTGAGACATACATGTTGGCCTGTGTGAAAGACTTTCTGTTAAGTGAGTATAACACAGTGAGATTAATAAAATACTACCTGATAACTACTGTGGGATATTTATATTCCCTAGTCTTGAGATTTTAGCACTGGATTTTCATATAACTGGAACTGTTAAGTATTCTCCTTAAAGTGTTTGCCTGCGCGGATGGTTAAATTCATATAGGAGGGGAGGATCTTGCTTGAGAAGTAGTAGTTTCATTTGTCAGTACACAAAGAGTCACAGAAACCCTCAGAAGGAACTAGAATGTTGAAGATATTATGCTAAATAAAATACAAAAGAACAAAATCTGTGTGATTCTATTTATATGAGGTAGCAGGAGTAGGGAAATTACAATGACAGAAAGAAAAATAGTGGCTCCAGAGGGTGGGGAGAAGGAGGGACAGGGAGGTGTTGTCTGAAGGGCATAAAATTTGTGCTTGAGAAGATGAACAGTTCTTGAGATGTTTGCATAATAATGTGAATATACTGACTACCACTAAATTTCACACTTAGACATGACTAAAATGGTAAATTTTATTTTAAGTATCTTACCAAAATAATAGAATGAGTTTTTTTTTTTTTTAAAGGAAAAGTTGGTGAACATTTCTGCTTCACAAAGTAGCTGGGCAGGGAATGGAAGAAGTAGCTGAGCAGGGACTTCCGGTCAGCCCTTGTCCGGGTGACCCCGGAGCCCTCAGCGTCTGTTCTCCCAGCTTTTCCGCTCTGCGCTCTGGCTGGACGAGCCCTGCGCTCTCGCCGCTGAACTCTCCACTTCTGGACCGCTGGAGGGAGGGAGGGGTAGGACGCTTCTCCGCGCTGTCATCTTGCACACATGCAGGTGTGAATTGTTCCCCTTTCCTAGAGACAGAGGGATCAGACAGCAGGGGCGTCCTGTTGCTTCTGCGTTACGGTGCGGGCCTGAGCCTGGCCGAGGTATCTGTCCTTTGGCGAAGAAGGCTTTGGAGGCAGCTGGAGTAACAGCCTCTCGGGTGGAGAGAGCTCTTTGCATGAGGTCCTGCTCTTGCTTCACGTTGATGTTTGTTCTTAGCGCTGAACAGATTGTGATCTACACACTGCCTCAGAGTAAGCGGAGCCGCGGCTCCTTCCTCGGCTTACCATCTCCTCGCACTGACTGCTGTTTCCGTGTTCTCCCCTGATACTCTGCGGGGTGGTCGGTGAGCTCCTGTGCGTCCTTGAGGGGCTGAGCCTGAGGTGGGAGGAACAAGTTTGCCCCCCAGATTTCCTTTCTGTCTGGACCCCAACTGCCCCATGAACTTAGGGGATGGCAGTGGTCAGAGTGCTTGCTCTTTGGCGCAGAGAAAGTATTCCTTCATATTGACAAACTCAAACTGATGATGGTTTCACTTATTATTTTTTTGATTTTATAATGGTACACAAGCAATAATTTAATTTTCAGTCTTTTCCTAGCCTGGCTACTTGTACGTGAAGAAGAGCCTCATGCTATTGGGCAGACTCAGTGAGCTGCTGGTGCTTCCGACCAGCAGTGCCATCTCCAGGGGCGGTAGACGCTGTTGTGTGATGTGCTGCCAGTGCTTTTCCGACACAGATACTCAGACAGTTACATGAGATATGCAACACCTCATTATAAAATAGTGCGCTAGACGGTTTTGCCCAACTGAAACTAATTTAAGTGCTCTGAGCATGTTTAAGGCAGGCTGGGCTAAGCTGTGATGTTCAGAGGGTTAGATGTAAGACATGCATTTTGACTTATGTTTTTAAGGGAGATTTCCTGGGACGCAATTCCTTCTTAACTAGAGGAGCACCTGCACTTTATTTAAACCCCATTGACAGCACTTAGGACTTGGGAGCACAGAGGCTCTTCCCACACAGAATCTTACTGGTGCTTTGTAAATTTGCTCCAAGGTATAAACTCCCAGTAGAAACAATATTTGATGATCTATTTGTGTATTGTGAAAGCACACGACTTTAAAGTCTCTTCCTATCTCTGCAACATTTGCACTGTAAACTAAGTTTTTCATCCACTTCTAGTCCCTTTTTTTTTGGCGTGACAAATTTCTTTTTTTTTTAATTGAATTCTTAAATTTTTTAAATTGAATTCTTTATTGGTACAATTTATATACATCTCAAAATCACATATAACATTGGGAAATTTGTACCAGTATATGCCACAAGTTAATTCTCATTTTTACCCATATCCCTACCCACTCCCCCCTCCTCCCCCTTTATACATGCTCTTTTATTTTCTTTCTGTATCATATTTATTCCTAGCATGACAAATTTCAAACTCACCTTTCTAGACACACATATAGACACACATACACACTTTCTAGACACACATATAAACTAGCATGATCTCTTGGTAAAAGCTTAAGGTGAGTATGACTTAGGCATCCAGCGCAGCAACTCACAAATTGTTTGAGCATCGGCTCTCAGAGTGTTACTCCACGGACACAGGGGCCGATGTGGCTGCTCCGGGAGGAGGCCGGGGGAAATCTCACATGCAGTGGCCACGTGCAGCAGGGAGACTGTGGCCCAGATGTTCCTCCGCCTCCCTCCTTCCTGCAGCTGCTGTTTCACCAGGTAGAAATGAAAAGACTTTGAAACCTGGTGCTGCCTCAACAAACAATCTAGAACAGGAAGAGAAATCTTAGTAGTAATTATCCTTTGCAAAAGAGAGAACTGACTCGAGGTCTGTAGGCAGAGAGGGACTCCGCTCAGACAGGCTGCCATCCAAATGAGATTGGCAAAGCGAATCCAAAAGCCCAGTGTGATGCGCTGGATTTATGCACACTGTTAGCTTCTGAGCAGTTTAATTACCGTATTCTTCTGCTTTGAGTTACTGCCCTGTTTTCTGGAAATGGTCCTTGAATATTTCTCACTGGTCACATTTATTACCAGCACCCCTCACGGCAAAACTTACCCTAAGTTTTCAATCCTTGTGCCCCCTACTAAATCTCATGTATAAAAGGAGGTCCCAGTCGTGTTTCCAGTTGTTAGCCTGCATAGAAATGAGACAAAGATTCCTTTTTACAGTATTGTCCAGATTCCATGCCCAGATAGGAATCTCTGACAGTTTCAGATCCCAGGGAGCATTGGGGCTGCACCGAGATGAGAGCCTCGTGCTGCTGGGCATGGAACAGGCCTGGGGGTGGTGCCATGATGGGTGCTGTGGTTGCATAAATGCTTCATGCTGGGGGGGCATTACCTGGAGAAAGTGAAGGGTGAAGTGGGCGTGCGTGCATGCATGTGTGTGTATGTGTCCTCCCTCTCTGTGTCCTGTCCTGTGTCTGACCCAGAACCAGTGGCTGTTTGGTATTCAGGGTTCTTCTCTAACTCTATGAATTGAGAACAGTCTGCAAAAATAGTCTGTAGAGTGGAAATCTACTGGTGGGTAAGTTCTGACCTGTCAGACAAGGAAGCTTCGGCCTGCGGAGGAACAGGCTGGCCTTGGTCACCTTCTGTCAGCTTTACCGTCCTCCTCGTCATCTTCTTCATCACTGTCCTTGTCTGTGTCATCATCAACCCTGACTCGTGTCATCAGTCCTCTCTGTGCTGTGCTAGGCCCTTGAGAAGCAAAAGTGACTCAGAAAGGCTCAGCATCTTCTATCAGGTTGCAAAGTAAGCAGCAGGCTGAAGCCTTCCACAGGGAGCGTCTGGTTTCAGAGCCTGTGTCCTCATTACCACACTGCCTTCCTTAGAGGTTTTGCTGACCTTCAGTTTAGAATGAGAGGTTTTGTTATGCCCAGATCAATGGGATTGGTGAAGCTGGATTAGATAAACAGTTTTCTTAAGGCTGTGCGCTAAAATGAAACAAGGGGCTCCTCGCTCTAAGCTCATTGCCCGAGTTTAATATTTAGTGATAATTAGGTTGCACTAAGATTTCATTGCAGATGAAAATATAAATTAAAATATAAATATTTTAAACCCACTTTGCTGTTTGGTTTTGTGTTGACATTTTGTTGGCCCACCTGACTACTCCTTTGGGTAACACATTTGCCCTGAGTTTCCCCTTTTCACAATGGAATATTCTTCCTATGCATGATGTGTGTGCTTTATTAATTGTTTTGGCTTTGACAAAGGGAAGAGATAGGGGGAGCTTTAGCTTCTAACACTTCATAAGAATCAATGACTGAGAAAAAAAAATCCCTCAAAAAGGCTAATGCTCAGAGATGCATCTGCTGGATTAGTGCGTGTCAAAAGGTCTGTGGGAACCTGTGTCTCTCGAGCTGGGCTAAGGCGTGGAGGATTATGGGGTGAGGCCGAGCTCATTGTAGGATGAAGTATGACATTCGTGCCTCATAAAACTTTCCTATGTGCTGTTTCCCACCGAACTCTATCATTGCTTCCTGATGTGTTCAGGAGCCCTGCCTGTTCCCATTCATTTGCTTTATAACAGAAATGTTGGATTAAGGTAAAAGGAAAAAGCCATTCAGGTGATAACCTGAAAAGGGAAGGTGACAGTTCATAAGAAAAATTATGCTTGAGAGAAATATATAAACTGGTGTTTGCTCTGATTTTAATTTGAATTCTTTTTTTAAAAAAATTGGACAAGAATACTACACTTTTGAGGATTAGTTGTTAACACTGAGAGTGATTAAAAATGTTTCTCGTTTTGTCAGAAGTGAGAATTATTTAAAATTATACAGGCACATTATTTAGTGAGAATCTCTTGGATCTAAGGATGTCTGGGGAAACATTTTCTGTTACGGGAAATCTTAGGTTCTCCTAATATCTGCTCTAATTCCCTTTGCTTGCCCCAGTCCTCTCCTCTGAATGTATATAAAAGTTAGGACTTTAATCAATGCAGAGATTTTAGTAACTCAAACTAATATTTGGGCCCTGCAAAGAAACAGCAACTGCCCTGACTCTGTCCCCAGTCTGTGTGTGTGTGTGTGTGTGTGCGCACTAGAAACAGAAAGTTCGCAAATATTCTCCTTATTTACACTTGTGGATGGACAGTGCTGGCCTTGGATACTGTTACACGACGGCCTCGTTCATGAGAGGGGGTACTGCAGAACCTAGGAAGTTGTCGAGCTCATGGGTTGATCCCATTCCTGCAATTTGGAACCCCAAGACTCTGTTTTAATGATTCTTTCTTTTCCCATCCATTTCCCCTCCCAAATTTTTTCTGAGATTAAGGCAGAGGTAATTAAGCCAAATAGAACCTCCAGGACCATTTTCTTTTATTTTCCTGTAGCTTTTAAAAAAAATCATATTATCGGGCTAGGGATTTAGCTCAGTGGATCTGGCATCTGCCTCCCAAGTGCAAGGTCCCAAGCTTGATCCCCGGTACTATATAGCACAATGCCGGGAGTGATGGCTCAAGCCTGTAGTCCCTCCCAGTAATTGGGAGGCAGAAACAGGAGGATTGCTGTGAGTTCAAGGCTAGCCTAAGCTATGTAGTGAGCTCAGAACCAGCCTGAATTACAAAGTGAGACCCTGTCTCAGAAAAAAAACATTGTATTATCGTAGACTGGGGCAGGGACCTTGTTGCCAAGGCGATTGGATTTGTTGCTGATGCTAATGTTTTTTCAGCATCAACTGGATGCTCTCCTCAATTTGCTTAATCATTTATAGAGGGCTGTTTCAATATGATATGAATTTTTGTTTTTTTTTTGAGACAGGGTCTCGCTTTGTAGTCCAGGCTGGCCCTCAGCTCACTATGTAACCCAGACAAGACTCAAACTCAGCAATCCTCCTGCCTCTCCCTCCCTAGTGCTGGGATTACAGGTGTGAGCCACCACGCCCGGCACTGTGGTATGCGGTATTGATTGCTGGTGGGTGTGAGTCACCACGCCCAGCATTGTATGTGGTTACCGGGGATGGAACTCAGGACCTTGTCCTTGTGAGGCAGGGGCTGGCACCACTGAGCTAAATTTCTGGCCCAATACGATATAAATTTTAAAAAATACTTTAAGTGACCCAGAATGCTGCGAATCATGTGCTTGTCATCCCCAACATGAATGGTCACTGGGAGCTCCAAGACAAACTGGTTCAAAAAGAAACCTTTGAGTGAGGACAAGTTCTGTGTGTCCCTCATGGCCTGGAGTCCATTCACCTGACTTTAGGCTTCAGAATATCTGTCCCTGGCCTGTGCTCTGGCAGCGTGGGCTCCTGAGGCCAACCGGATCACATCATCTCTCAGCTGGCACCCCAAGGGCAGCCCCCGCACTCTGCCTTCCCTTTCAGACAACTGCATCAGTCCATCAGACCCTGGAGCCACATCTTCCTCATTGGTGTTGTTAAGCATCCAGCCTAGGTCCCGGCACAGGGAAGAGTTGGTAGATGGCAAATTGCGTATGAATAAGCAATTCTTCCCTTCATCATCTCCTATTATCTAAGCCAACCAGTCCATCGATTAATGAATGCCAAACACTTACTATTTGTAGAAATAGCAAGAATGAGTTTTAGGATTCCTGACTAGTATGTCACGGATGTCAACATTCAGGACTGACTTGGAACAGTTAGGAAGGGGGGTGTTGCTCATAACTGGTGTATATGTGTGAGGCAGACTGGCTTAAGCTTGTCCCACATGTAGTGCTGCACAGCCCGGGCTTCAGGGAATTTGTAGTCCAAGGGGAGAACTAGCAACGAGTGAGGCATTCTGTGTGGTGGGTGTTTGGGAGACTTGCTGGGCTGTTATGGAGGTACTGGACTTCCCTGGTGAGTATGTGTGACAGGCACGTTAGGGAGCAGTCCTTGAGAAAACACTTCCACCGTGGCCAGAGTGTCCATCGCTGAGGCCCAACACATCCACACAGGTGTTATTCCCCTCTTTCCCAGAGGGGTGGGATTGTAACTCTGGTTTTTTCTTGCCCACAGAATCCTTAACACTTGTACTAGCTTTTAGGGATGCTGTAAAATTTGCCATGGACCAGGTAGGTTACACAACAGAAATGTATTTTCTACTGTTCTAGAGGCTAAGTCCAAGATCAAGGTGCCAAAAGTTCTGTCTTCGTCCGAGTGTCTGCCCTTGGCTTGCAGATGGACACCTCCAATACTGTCCTCCCATGGACCTCCCGAGGTTCACACACACTTCCGATGTCTCTCCTAGCATCCTAATGTCTTTCTTGTGAGGATGTCAGTCAGATTGGGTTAAGACCAACCCTAATGGACTCAGTTTGCTTTAACTGGCTCATTAAAGAGCCTCTTCTTAATATATTCTGAGCTACTGCCAGAGTTTAGGGCTTCAACAGAAGATGTCTTCCTTTCTACCTTCCTTCCTTCCTTATTTCCTTCCTTCCTTCCTTCCCCCCCTCCTTCCCTCCTGCCTGCCCTCCCTCCCTCCCTCCCTCCTTCCTTCCTTCCTTCTTTCTTTCTGAAACAGTGCAGCCCACAATGACACTTTTTTTTTTTTTGAGACGGTCTTGCTTTGTAGTTCAGGTTGGCTCTGAGCTCACTATGTAGCCCAGGCAAGCCTCGAACTCAGCAATCCTCCTGTCTCTGCCTCCTGAGTGCTGGGATGACAGGTGTGAGCCACCATGCCCTGCACTGTGGTATGTGGTATTGATGGCTGGTGTGCGTGAGTCACCATGCCCAGCATTGTATGTGGTTATGGGGTTTGAACTCAGGGCCTTGTGCTTGCGAGGCAGACACTGGAACCACTGAGCTAAATCTCTGGCCCCCACAATGACACTTCTATCTTTCAGCAGAAGAGTGACTAATATTACTGTGAAGATAAGATTATAGGGCTTCTTTTGTGTTTCACCGAAAGGCATGGGATGATATGTACTTGTCAATGGTGGGCCTACAGGATCAAAGGCAGAGAGTCCATAATGGCTGTCTGCATGCTGGAGAGTTCCAGGAGCTGCTCAGCCCAGGAAACCGGAAGCCCCAGAGGAAGAGGGACCAAGGCTGCAACCCAGGGTTCAGATCCAAGGCCTGGAAGCTCTCTGGAAAGTCACTGGTACGAGTCTGGGTCGGAAGCTTGAAGGAACCAGTCTGGTGCCCACAGGGTGATAGTAGCAGCAAGAGATGCACCAGCTACAGCAGATTAGAGCTTCCAAAACCCCCAACACTTCCTGCTCTTTCCCCTTTTATTTTGCTCAGACTGCAAGTCCAAGGGATAGTGGGACCCATGCTCAGGGCTGGTTCTCCTCCCTTCAGTTTGCTGGCCCACGTGCCGATCATCTCTGGGAGCTTCTCAAAGATGCGGTGAACACTGTGTCTTGCTAATGAATCTCTGAGGTGTTTCTTTATTCAGTGAAGTTGATACATCACAGTTTAGAGTTGCAGGATATTGGGAATTAAATAGATAAAGGATGGGTTAAGATCGAGTAAGGAAAGGCAATCGGAATGACAAGACAGCGGGGGAGAGCTCCTAAATACCTTCCAACTGGAGTGTCATAATAATGGTAGCTAGCGCACGCTGAGCATTTTCTCTACTCAGATGATATTTAGTGAGTGTATACTATATGTCGGGCGCTGTTTTACACATTATGAATAGGTGGTGAACAGCAAAGAAGGGGTCACATGGTGAGTTTTACAGTCTAATGAACTAACCAGTTTAGTAGGTTACCGTGGGTGTTGCCCAACCCGCTCCCCATGTCGGGCTGTGGCCCTCACCTCCCAGCTGTTGGCCCTGCAGAGGAGGAGGGGAATTCATGCTTTTATAAGGACCTCACTTCTGCAATAATAAATTCCTGCAATAGTGGTAAAATCCTGATGGTCTACCCTACTCTTGTGGGAGGCTTGTGTGTGGCCCTGGACAGCTATGAGATAGTATCGCCCGACACTGTCACGTAGTTTCTATGTCTGGGTTGTCTGCAGGCTGGGTGGACTGAGGAGGTGATGTGGGGGATGGAGGACTCACTGCCTCCTGCTCGCCACGCAACCAGACTGAAACCCTCCTGTTTAGACCTTCTGTCCACCTGTGTAACTTGATGAATGCAGTACAACAAATACAGCAGTATCTCAACTGACTTATGTGCATGTGCTTGCAAAGACGCACGTAGTATTATTAAGCAAACATGTAAGTTGTCCTGTATAATTAATTAACATGGGCTTGTTATGTTATTTTGTAAAATTATTTAATACACTAAAACAGGTGTTAACAGCTGGGGTATAGGAAGTACAAAACTGTATCGAATTGTTTTTTGCTCACAATAGTTATAATGACATATGCATATACATATATAATTGTTGGTATAATTATATGTGTAGTATCAGTAATACTACAAAAACATATGGTTGCTTGCTTATTAAATTTGTATTCCAGCATGACTTTGTTACTTATACATGCTGATGTTGCATGTTTTATACGTGTCCCAAGACTGTCCCTCTGTTCAGTGCAGCCCAGCTGTTCGCCTGTGGCTCTGTCCCGCGCACAGAGCAGAGCCCTCTCGGCCTGATCTCCTCTTATGAGGCCTCACTTTCCACCATGACTGCGCTGGGTATTAGGTTTCTAACAAATGCTTTTCAGGGAACTCATTCAAACCGTGGAGTTGACTTTGGACACATCTGTTTATTATTTTTTTTTAACCCCAAGAACAACCTAGAATGCTATGATATTTTCTTATGGTATATTTTCTTTCTTATGGTATTTTATGGTTTGTTTTCTTAGTTCATTTGGTAAACTAGGAATTTAAGACTTAAAAAGGCTCTGCTGGGCGGGAGATTTAGCTTAGTGGTGACTCATGCCCACCAGCAATCAATACCACATACCACAGTGCTGGGTGTGGTGGCTCACACCTGTCATCCCAGCACTTGGGAGGCAGAGGCAGGAGGATTGCTGAGTTCCAGGCTTGCCTGGGCTACATAGTGAGCTCAGAGACAGCCTGAACTACAAAGCGAGACTCTGTCTCAAAAAAAAAAAAAGAAGGCTCCGTCTCCTGCTCCAGATCACAGAGCTGATCAGTGATGGCATGGGGCCCGCTGCTTGTGGTGGTGTCGGTGCAGCCTGGCCCCCGAGCCTCCTGCATTCTGACTTGGAGCCTTCAGGAAGTGATCGGATCATCGGTGTCATCTTCACTGGTGGTCTGTCGGGAGGTGAGGCCCAGTTACGGTGGGTCTTGGAGGTGACGCAGAAGGACACATCTCCCTTCCCAGCTCTGTTCTCCCTGATCACCATAGCATCAGCAACTGTGCTCTGCAGGGCTCCTCTGCCCACTTGTTTCTGCCTTGGAGTCAGCGGCCCAGGGGCCGAGACCCCTGAGACCGTGAGCCAGAATAAACCTGTCCTCCTTTGACCTGGGTGTCGGGCTGTGACTAAGACACTCCCGTTTCCAACAGATCTAACAGATTCTCTTTCTACTGCCTGGGCACCAGAGTAAGTCCTAAGTGTGACTTCTCTCAGCTCTCAAGAGTTAATCTGGATCTGACTTATGTGAGAAAGAATCAAGTCATTTATTGTTGATCCTACAAATGCCATTGCCCTTTTGTTTCTAAAATATCTCTTTCAATGAATCATATTGAATTCAGAAAGACAATCTAAGCCAATTTTTAAAAAAAAGACTATGAAAATATAGATTTCTGTGAGAACATGAATCCCTAAAGCCATTTTAAATTCTCATGATTGTGGCTTAAATGGTGACCTCCCCCCCAAAAAGAGACCAAATGGAAGCAAAGTACTGGAAGGGCTGATGCTATTGACTTACTTCATCTATAGGAGGCCCAGCGCTTTTACTAAAGCTCATGGAGTTGCTTAAAGACTGCCTTATGTTTAGGAATTTTATGTCCAGCAACATATTTTTCTGTACTGTTTCTCAGAGGAGAGTCAGTTAAACTGGCAGGTAGGTTTTAGCACCTTTGTTTTATAGCCAGAGAAACTAGGACCAAACAGGATGAAATTGTCCCAAGTCACAGCTAGAGAGAGATGAACCCACACCTGTCTCTCGCCTCCTGGCTGCTACCAGTGGGCTGAGCTGTCCTCGGAGCCCCTCACCACGGGCATGGACTCCGTCACTGCTGCTCAACACCAGCGCCTCCCAGGAGAACTGACTGTGTCCTACACCAAACCTCGTGTGAGCTGCGCTGCGCATCTGAGCCATGATACACGTGTCCAGTCATTGTCTAAGACAGGAGCCTGAACTGCCTAAAAATATTCACCTTTCTATTTGCTTCGAGGCCCCTTATCTTAAATTACATTTCTTCTTGTACCAAAATACTTATCAAATCTCATTTTATTAGCAGTTGTACTACTGTTGTATTGTCTAATAATTTTTATTTTTGGAGCTTTCTGACGTTTTACTTGTGATTTTTATTTTTAAATCTTTGATGACTATTTCAAATGTATGAATTTTGCCATGTTCACCTTCTTTATATAAACATTTGCTTAAGTTTGTTATTAATGAAATACAAATGACAATTTTCATGTAAAAATTCATTTGCTAGATCATCTGTTAATCTATCCCACTACTGGTTAATGGATTAATGTTATTTTTATACCTTCTAACATTTATTTTGCTTTGTATGTTTTGAAACAATGTTGCTAAGTGCTATTGCATGTAGTTACTTGGTAACTTCATTTTTTATCAATATAAAAATTTCTTTTGTTTAATGTTATTGTTCGACTATTGAATTTTATTTCCTCTGACATTAATATTGGGACTTTCTTTTTGAGGTAAGATGGAAGATCGTAATATTTCCCTTATAAGTGTCTCTGTTACATTATTTTTAAATTTGGAGGTTTTAATTTTAATGTGATTCTAAAAACGGAATATAGACAGTTTTCATTTATTTGATGTGATTAGATTCTCAGCTGCCAAAGTGGGGATTTCTGTGTGGTGAATAGAATCTATATGTGTTGAGATTACAGATACATTTGGATTTACAGATTCAATGCCACATACCACATACCACAGTGCTGGGCATGGTGGCTCATGCTGGTAATCCCAGCACTCGGGAGGCAGAGACAGGAGGATTGCTGAGTTCGAGGCTGGCACTGTGGTATGTGGTATTGATTACTGGTGGGCATGAGTCACCATGCCCAGCATTGTATGTGGTTACTGGGATCGAACTCAGGACCTTGTGCTTGTGAGGTAGGCGCTGGAACCACTGAGCTAAATCTCTGGCCCTTTAATCATTTCTTTTTATGTATTGATATACCTTTAAATATATTTAAAAATTAGTACCTAGATTTGTGTTTTTTTTTAAATTGCATTCTTTATTGGTACAATTTGCATACATCTCACACTCACACATAACATTGGGGAATCTGTACCAATATATGACACAGTAAATTCTCATTTTTACCCATATCCCCACCCACACCTCCCCACCCTCTATATACATGCTCTTTTATTTTCTTTCAGAATCATATTTATTCCTTCCCCTCATTACATCCCCATACCAAATTTCCTTTGGAAATTTTTTTATTAATTTAATCTGGCACCCTACTTGACTGTCTAACCTGTTTCTCGCTGGGCTGAGGTCCCACGTTCTTTCATTGTAGGGATCAGCAGTGTCTCTGCAAAATCAGCTCTTGACCTACATAAGATGTCAAAGTTTATTTTGTTGAGTAAAGACATCACAGAACCCTCAACCTTACCTGCCAAATATAATTGCCAATATTTCAGAACAGATAGAATACTTTAATGCTAACAGATTAGGGAGGACGTGGTTTCATAATCAACAGTATTTTGAAAAAAAGTTATAAATGTGACATGTATTTAGCTTTATAGAAATGTTGTCCTTGTTTTTCTCATCTCACTGAGGATCTATGAAAACTCCATCATGCCTGAGATGAAATCAAGCACTCTCTCTGGGTGATCACTGAGTTGTGGCCAGTATTTTGCTGACTCATTTTTCTTCTTTTTTCTCACTGTTTCTTGAATATTCTAAATGATTTCTTGAATATTCTTTTTTTCTTTTTGAGACAGGGTCTTGCTTTGTAGTTCAGGCTGGCCCTGAGCTCACTATGTAGCCCAGGCAAGCTTTGAACTCAGCAATCCTCCTGTCTCTGCCTCCCGAGTGCTGGGATTACAGGCTTGAACCACCAAGCCCAGCATCTGTGGTATGAGGTACTGATTGCCAGTGGGCGTACCACGCCCAGTACTGTATGTGGTTACTGGGGATTGAACAAGGGACCTTGCACTTGCGAGGCAGGTGCTGGAACCACTGAGCCAAATCTCCAGCCCGATTTCTTGAATATTCTAAATGATCTTTTTTTCCCCTTCCTTTCTGTTTTCCTCCCTCTACCCATTCATTTCTTTTTTACCTGTATGTATTTGTAAGTGATATTCATTTCTCCCTGAAGTGATGGTCCCTTGATCTTATCTACAGAGGTTGCAATTTATGCAAGCAATACATTTTTGAAGAATTATATCATTCAAAATTAGCATAATTAAGATGAACTTCCTAAAATATCTGACAAAAGCCTTTCTGATGATAGATATTTCTGTTTATTAGCTCACGGGGTAGCAGTGTAAACACTACTTAGAATTCACTTTGTATAACAGCATCAAAAATAAATGATTCCTGATAAATTAAATGTTTGGGAAATTGCATAATTTGAAATTTTGTGCATAAATTGGGACTTTATTATTATTTTTGTACCATATACTGTCAAATTACTCTGTTGTATAATATGCAACTGTCCTTCATTATCTAACCTCCTCTGATTTCTCATTAGTGCTTGATTATATTTGTGATAATAATTGTGATAGTTGTAGCAGGAGGAGGAGAGATGTACAGAGGGAACAGAGAATTGCCAACACCCCTCTTCTGAACAAGCACATCTAAGTTTGGTGGTTGGTTGGGGAGGCAGTACAACTGGCTTTTTCCCACTCTCCAAGGCAGAATTCCTGGTGCTCAGGTTTCCTGCCTTGTTTTTTGATTTAGTTCTGTTTGGTCCCAACGATCAACATTCTACTTGACAAAATGAAATTCCTTCATGTTAAACTGTTGCCTCTGAAAGGACCAGTCATCCTTCTGGCTAGATAAACTGTGTTCTTTCCCTGTGTACAGGGACTATGTGGCAAGTGCTACTCACTATACTTCTTCTGGTATACTTTTTAGCCTCAAATTCTATTTTTCTCTGTTAAAAATCCCAACACATTCAATATTTCTCCATTGGGACTCTGTAATCCAGTAATTGAAATAATTTTTTCTTCCTTGGACCTTCTCCAGTTCCTTCTCTTCCCTCTTTAGATGTGGAAGCCAACAACACAAGCCAATTCTGAAGGAAGGATTCCTCACAGACATATTTTCCTCCTTATCTTTCAGTCCAGCCCCTTGTTGTAATTGTGGACATACCCAAACTCATTCCACTGGCTCTCTGTGTGGCTCTCCGTGTGGCTCTCCAGGGCTCTTTCTCTCTTTCTATTCCTTAGCAGGCTACTGACCTTCTTGTATCTGTGGGGTTTACTCTTTACTGTGCGGATATTGTCCAATATCTTTTACTTAAAGGCATTGAACTTCATTCTTTGATTTTTTTTTGCTTTTTTTTGAGACAGGGTCTCGCGTTGTAGTTCAGGCTGGCCCTGAGCTCACTATGGTGCTCAGGCAAGCCCCCGCGAACTCAGCAATCCTCCTGTCTCTGCCTCCCAAGAGCTGGGATTACAGGAGTGAGCCACCACCTCTGGCATTGTGGTATGCGGTGTTGATTGTTGGTGGGCGTGTCTCCATGCCCAGCATTGTATGTGGTTACCAGGGATCAAACTCAGGTCCTTGCGCTTGTGAGGCAGGCGCCAGAACCACTGAGCTAACCCTCCAGCCCCTGCTTTTTTTTTTTTTTTTGAGACAGGGTCTCGCTTTGTAGTTCAGGCTGGCCCTGAGCTCACTATGTAGCCCAGGCAAGCCTCGAACTCAGCAATCCTCCTGTCTCTGCCTTCCGAGTGCTGGGATTACAGGCATGAGCCACCACACCCGTCTCATTCTTTGATTTTATGGTTTGTTGAATTCAAAAAGAACACGACAAATTATGTTGTAGATTTTAGCAAATTACTCAGATCTTCAAAAACAACCTTGATAGATATTAGCAACTCATAAATTTGACACTTTCTTTTAGACCAGTGTTATCCAATATGGCACCCACTGGCTACATGTAACTTGAAAATTAAATTAATTGAAATGAAATAAAATTTAAAATCAGTTTCTTAGTCACATTATCTACCTGTCAAATGCTCAAGAGTCACATGTCTTCAGAAGCTACCATATTAGATAGTACAGGAATGGAACATTTCCACTGGGCGGCATTGGTGTGGATTTTCTAGTTTGAAGAGTAGTTTTGTAAAAGGAGATTGATCACCTTTGTGACCCCCAACTTGTATAGTTGGAGTTAACTTCATTTAGTAATTTCTAATATAGAAATTATACACACACACATATGAGTTCTATGTGTATTTTTCTCATTACAGAAAGTTCCACTTTATAAGGTTCTTATTGAATAAGTAGGTGATGGTGGTTTCTTCAACTTATTCATTAAAGACATAAATCTGGTGTAATTTGTGTTTGTCATCTTTCTGTTTCTGCAATGAAACAGGTGAAATAATCAGTGTAAAAAGAGTGCATCTATTTTGGCTTATAGTGATGGAGAGTTCAGTTCATGAGAATCATATGGCAGAAGCATGTGTCAGAGAAAAAATGCTTATCTCATGACCAGGATACAGAAGAGAAAAAGGAAGGGACTGGAGTTCCACAGTTACCTTCAGGGCCATGACCTAAGGACATAAGGACCTCCCAGTTGGCCTCACCAAGCTTCAGCCTAGTACTACCTGTAGGCCAAGCCTTTAACTCATGGACCTTTGGAGACATTCAAGATGCAAACCACAGCAACTCCTAGAAAACATACAACAGCACTGAGCTGACAACATTCCAGCCAAGATATAAAAATATTACTTTTAGTTTTAGCAACTTTATCACAGGTGAATGGATATTTTTCCTTTTAAGTCTTAAATATCTTTTTTAAAAATTGAATTCTTTATTGGTACAATTTATATACATCTCACAATCACGTATAACATTGGGGAATTTGTACCAGTATATGACACAAGTTAATTCTCATTTTTACCCATATTCCCCCCCACCCACACCTCCCCACCCCCTTTATACATACTCTTTTATTTTCTTTCTGTATCATATTTATTCCTTTCCCTCATTACATTCCCACACCAAATTTCCTATGGAAATTCCCCATTCTATAAAAACTGTCATACTATCTAGTGCTGGGTGTGGTGGCTCATGCCTGTAATCCCAGCCCTCAGGAGGCAGAGACAGGAGGATTGCTGAGTTCAAAGCTTGCCTGGACTACATGGTGAGCTCAGAGCCAGACTGAACTACAAGGCGAGACCCTGTCTCAAAAAAAAAAAAAAAAAAAAAA
>PVIC010036936.1:0-18335 GCA_004025085.1 Thryonomys swinderianus
ATCCCAGCACTCGGGAGGCAGAGACAGGAGGATTGCTGAGTTCGCGGTGGCTTGCCTGGGCACCATAGTGAGCTCAGGGCCAGCCTGAACTACAAAGCGAGACCCTGTCTCCAAAAAGCAAAAAAAAAAAAAAAAAAAAAAAAGAAATCAGGTTGTTATGGAAACAGCAACCCTGGCCTGTCCTTGGCCTCCTGCTTCCTTGCGCACACATATGATCCTCCTGCTCATGGCACTTCCCTTTCTTTTTCTCCATCAGGCTGAGACACGACCAGGAGCCTCTCACTGGAGGCCCAACAGATAGGCCTAACTTGATCTGAAACATTAGCCTCCAAAGCTGGGAGTTAAATAAACCTCTTTTTTAAATAAGGCACCCAGCACCAGGTATTCCAGGTCTTCTGTGATAGCAACAAAAATTTAGAAAAATATTATCCCATCTGTTCCCCTTTCTTTTGCCAACCTAAGCAAGTCTTACATAACTCCCTTAGCAGAGCCCAGAATCTCACGAAAATGGGTGGTATTGCCTTCTTGTGTAACTGGCCTTCTGGGTCAGAACAGGAAAGGAGACTCCAAATTGTCTTTGCTTGTGTTGTTTCACATACCCTCATCTCCATTCAGAGAGGTCCTGCCTGCTTGGCCCTGAGCAAGGCAGCAAGCACCCCTTTTCCTATAGCCAGTCCTTTAGTTAGCACTGTTATTCCAACCCCGGGTTTGCCTTTTTCCCGGGCTTCCATGCTCAGCAGCACTGTGATTTAAAGGGACAGCTTAGTGAAAGGGGAGATCTGCAAACGTGCAAGTGAATGTTCAGAGTGGAAGGTACTGGCAAATGCTGTCTCTAGGGCTTGTGCACTGGACCAGCTTCTGCGTGTGGCATAAAAAGGACAGTGATAAAAAGATGTTTTGTGATTCTACTAGTCAGTTTTCCTTCTGGGACAAATTACTGAGATAAACAACTTAAAAAAGGAAAGATTTGTTTTGGCTTGTGGTTTCAGATGTGTCAGTCCATGGTCGCTTGGCTTTGTTACTTTGCACCTGTGTAAGGCAGAAAAACTATCAGGGAAGAGCCACAGGGCAGAGGAAAGCTGCTCACCTGTTGGCAACCAGGTAAGAGAGAGAGAAGCCTTTGAAGGCACCCCCAAGGCTAGCCTGCCTTCCACCAGACCCAGCCTCCCATGGTCTCAGCCTTTTCCATGTAGCACCATCCACTGGGAACCAGTCCTACAATGCATGATCTTTGGGGGACATTTAAGGTTCAAACCATGAACGATCTTCTTTCCTAAGTGGGCCTCAGGGTCTCACTGTTAAAATTTAGAAATTCACACCCAGATTCATCCTTTTAAAGCTGACTTTTAGATTGAAAATAATCCACTTCAAATTAGAAACAAGGTGCATTTAAGAAATATTTATTCATGTATCATTTGCATCCAAAACTCATTTAAGAACTTGGAAAACATATATGATATATTTTCCACAGTTTTTCCTGTTTCAAAATCTTCAGAGAAAACAAAAATATATATATAATTCTGCCATTTATTTGTGGCTCTCTTCCACCCAAAGCTAGCCTGCATGACGCCATCTCTTCACACAGAGCAGAAGAGCTGAGTGTGGAACTCTAAGGATTCTTACATATTCATAAAGTTCTTGTAAAAATATCCCCAGCCCCAAATTTAAAGGCCTACTGATTCACCAACAGCTAACAAAACACATATCAGTTGGAAGTTAGACTGCCAATTCCAGGAAGAAAAAAGAAAGAGTAAGTCAAAGGAAGAGAAAGGAGAGAAAAGGAAGGAAGGAAAAAAGGAAGGGAGGCAAGGAGGCGGAAGAAAAGGATGGATCTGGATGTTTTTTCAAGTCCAGTTGAGACAAGTTTTCTGAGTGGATTCCATGTCTTTAAATTCAACAAATTTTTATTAACTATGTGCCATAGTAGTTCTTCAATATCTATAGTAGATTGGATCCAGACCCTGTCCCCACTCTACGGCCTGTGAATACCATAATCTGTGGACACTCAATTGCCATATATAAAATGGTGTAGCATTTGTGTATAACCTCCTGTGTTCATTAAATTATTATTAGATTACTTCTTATGCCAAACACAATGGCTAAACACCCCTTCATTCACATAGATTCATCATAGTACCCAGAATGCAGTCAATTCAATTTTTGCTTTTTGGAACTTGCTGAAATGTTTCCTAGAAAATTTAGAATCCATGGTTGTTTTAATCTGTGCGGAACTCATAGATATGGAAAGCAAGACACTGCAGGGAATATAAGAAGGTAGTGTCCTCAAAATAGAGGCTGGCAAGACTGCAGGGAGGAAGGAACCCTTCTCCACTGTTAGTGAGATTGGAGACTTGTGCAACCATTATGGAGATCAGTGTGGAGATTCCTCAGAAAACTAGGACTAGGGGTCCCATTTGAACCTGCTATTCCCTTGTTAGGAATATACTCAAAAGAATTAAAAGAATCATATCATAGAGACATATGTGCACCATGTTTATAGCAGCTCAATTTGTGATAGCTAGATCTTGGAAACAACCCAAATGCCCATCAGCTGGAGACTGGATAAAGAAGATGTAGTCTTTTTTAATAAAACAGAGTATTACTCTGCCATAAAAATGGCAAGTTTGAGGCATTTATACTCAAATGGAGATATCTTGAGGACACACTGATAAGTGAAATATGTAGGTTGCAGATATGTAAATATCGTATCTTTTTTTCTGGTATGAGAATCTTTAGATGTAAATGAGTTCTAGAATGTATGATAGATTTTGTGAAATAGAAAATATTCAAAGGGAATGTGGTAGGGGAAAGTAATGAGGGGAAAGAATAAATATGATCTAAAAAGAAAAAGAAAGCATATGTATATAGGGGGTAGGAGGTTGTGGGTGGGTAAGGATATGGGTAAAAATGAGAACTAACTCATGTCATAGACTGGTACAAATTTCCCAATGTTAATTGTGATTGTGAGCTGTATATAAAATGTACCAATAGAGAATTCAATTAAAAATAAGTTTAATGAGGGCCGGAGGGTTAGCTCAGTGGTTCCAGCGCCTGTCTCGCAAGCGCAAGGTCCTGAGTTCGATCCCCGGTAACTACATACAATGCTGGGCGTGGAGACTCACACCCACCAACAATCAATACCGCATACCACAGTGCTGGACATGGTGGCTCACACCTGTAATCCAGCACTCGGGAGGCAGAGGCAGGAGGATTGCTGAGTTTGAGGCTTGCCTGGGCTACATAGTGAGCTCAGAGCCAGCCTGAACTACAAAGCGAGACTCTGTCTCAAAAAAAAAAATAAGTTTAATGAAAACAAAACTGGAAATGAGCCTCACAAGTGTACAAACATAAGCCTTCATACTACTTGAACATAATATAGCTACAGTGTAAGACCTAAGGGGATAGAGCCTCACAAAAGTGCCCATCTGACTACTTCCTCATCCCATTTGAAAATCCTACTGAAAAATAATAATAAAGGGAGTGTCTGAACATGCAGGCACATGCTAAAGAGGTCCTTTGCTCCTTGTTTCCTTGCTCTTGCTCATCCATTTAACCCCAGCATATCCCATTTCCCTAAAGTCAGCCTGTCTCTCTGACTGAAACGCAGAATCAGAGAGCCACTTTCGTACTAAGATGGAAATGCTATTGGGAACTACATACTGTAAATGTGCCTAACTTCCTCTGCCACCTCTCTCCTGTCCAAGCCACCAACTTCTCTGAGCTGCACAATGAGAAGAGCCTTCTAACAAGTTCTCACAGAGCATTATCTCTCCTATGGAGTTTTCAATGTGTGACTTAGGCCATGCCACCCACCTCATTAACACTATCTAGACCTGGCACTGAAAATAAAATTATCACGATATCAAGGGCTCCATATAATTGGTCCCAACTACCTCTCCAACCTCATCTGTACCTGCTCCCCATACCACTATACTTCAGCTTTTCCGTGCCTGGCATAGAGTAAATGTTTCCCTGTTAACATCCCTGTCGCTACACTTTGTCTTTCCCAGCTCCCACATGCAATCACATTACCTCCTTTCCAGACACAGTTTAACTTTCCAGAAGATTTCCTGAATACACTGCCTAAAGCAACTCTAGCATCTTCTTCCTAAAATCCCTTGTCTTTTCTCCGCACTCATTTTCTTTGATGCATCTTCTCAAAAAAATTTTTTTAAATCTCCCTCCTACTGAAAAACAAGTCCTCCAAGACCAAGACAGTGTCCTCAGCATGCAGCATGAACTCTACATCGGAGTCAAGCAGGCCTCACCCTCAGTTCATCTGTTATTAATGTCTTGTATTTGGGTGATATCTTTGTTGCAATTGATGAGTATTAACAAAACCCCACAGTTTACATTAAGGTTTACTCTGTGTGTTCAGTTCTACGGTTTTGACATCATGCTATGTAACCATCCTTACACAGCAGTGCCATGTAGAAGGTTCCCCCCACTAAAAGTCTTGTGCTCTGTCTGTTCACCTCTCAACCCCCTCTTGAACTCCTGGCAAACACGAGCCTTTCTACCATCTCCATAATTTTGTCTTTCCTAAAGGGTCAAATAGTTGGAATAATACAATTTGCAGCCTTTTCAAATTGACTTCTTTCACATAGAAATGTGCATTTAAGTTTCTCCCATGTCTTCATGTTTTGCTAGTTCATTTCTATTTATTGCAGAATAATGTTCTACTGTCTCAAAGTATTATGGCTAATGCACCCATTCATTGACTGAAAAACATTTGATTGCTTCCAAGCTTTAGCAATAACAAAGAGACCTGCTATAAAAATGCATGTGAGCATAAGTTTTCAGCTTATTAGTAAAATACTCGAGTGAAAACACTAGGTCTTACGGCACTGCATTTTAATTTGGCAAGAAACTGTCAAATTCTCTCCCAAAGTGGCTACACCATTCTGTGTTTCAGTATCAATCAATGAGAGTTTCTGTTGCTCTCTGTCCTCACCAGCCTGTGGTCTTGTCAAGGTTTGGGGTTTGGCCATTCCAGTAGGTATGTAGTAGAAGCTCATGAGTTTGCAATTTCCAGATGATGTATGAGATTGAACATGTTCGTAGGCTGACTTGCTCTCTATGTATCTTCTTTCATGAAGAAGATTCTTCTTGTTCATATTTCCCCATTTTAAAATACTTTTAGATTCCAAATCATTTTAGATTTCCAGAAAAGCTGCAAAGACAGAGAGATTTCTTGTACTCCCTCCACCCAGCTTTCCCTCATGTTAGCAATTCGGATAGCCATGACACATCTTTCAAGACAGAAATTAACACTGACACAGCATTATTAGCTCAACTACAGAATTCCACTGATGTTCTGTTTCTGTGGTGGTTGTGTTTGTTGCTCCACTGTCGTGCCAGAACAGTATTTTGCATTCAGTCATTATGTCTCCTAGGCTTTTCCGGTGTGATTATTCAACCTCATTTTGTTTTTTCATGCCTGTATTCCTTTTGGTTCATATCAGTTTGCTGGCAACTCAGTGGTATCACAAAAGTGGTGGAGTAAGATCCTCAAGAAAATTTCTACTCCATAAAACCAACCAAAAGAAGACAGAAAGTGATGGAATCAACTTGCTCCCATCTCTGGAGTTAACCATGACTCCTCTGGGAACATTAATTTAACAAAAGCATCTCTCTCATGAATAAGCTTTCGGTATTGTTAACTTATACTGGTTCCACTCCTCCTCCTCCTCCTCCTCCTTCACTTCCATTGTTTCCTTGAAAACCATTAGCTTTGCCACCAGTACAAAGGAAGAACTGAAGGAAGAGTTTCTTCATAGCCTCATTTCCAGAAGATTGTCATCACCTGAATCGTCTGATAGTTCCCTGGTGGATCACAATTACCAATTGATCTAACAGAGTTTCCCTAGTGTAAAACCTTATTTCTGGGAACATTTGTCAAAGAAAAAAAATAAACATGGAAAAAGAGAAGAAAAAAGAGAAAGAAATTACAGGCATTTCTTTAATTGTGCAGCTTCCTGAAGTATGAGAAATAATTATGACAAACAACAGACTACTCAAAAAAGGTAAAAAGAGAATCAAGTTATGAGATGTTCAGAGGAGCCCTGAAATGTTATTACATGTCCCTGTGTATCAAGAGGCTTGCTCTTCACTCAGGATGATCAGCAAGACCCTATGAAAGACCTAAGTCTTCACCTGTAATTTTGCACAAACAGAGAAGGAAGTCCAAGGTTGACTTCTGTATCTTCCACTGAATGTGGTAACTGAGCCCCTGAGCAAAGACTGGCAGACATTAATTCCAAGCACGTAAGGAAATCTCTAACTCATAAACTACCTGAGCAGAGATTGCAGTGGCCATACAGTGAGAAAGAGCACAGATTTCACAGACCCAGCAGTTTGGAAAAAGTTATTCAATCAACAGAATTAGTTTAGCAAAATTAGTCAGCAAACAATAACCACAAGAAAAAGAAACAACAATGGACACTGAGAAAAGATTAATTTTGATATCCAGAGTAGTCACTTTGTGAAGAAAACTGTGTCCAAAGAATTAAAAGGAACTAAGACAACATGTTTCACCAAATATGGAATACCAATAAAAAGATTAATACTACTTTTCAATGAACCAAAGAGAAATTCTGAAATATATAAGCAAAATAAGTGAAATATATAGTGGCTATGTGCAACTGAAGAGAGTAATGAGAAGAAAGAATTAGAAAACTTAAGGTAGTTCAGCTGAATTTATCTAGTATCAGAGACATGAATGACTAATGAGCACAGAAAGCTCTTAGACCTGTAGGATAACAATATGTGTAAACATCCGAGAATGTTACATAAAGAAAAGAGATAGAAACAAAAATATTAGATGAAGAAATGAAAGCAAAAACTGTCGAAATTTGACAGAAAACACTAAACAGACACGCAAGAATTTCAATAAAATCCAAGTAGGGTCACGTGAAAACTATTCTGAACTACCCAGAACATATTCAAACTATTGAAAATGATTGACAGAATCTTGAAATCAGACAAAGGATTCTCAACAAGATTAGTAGCTGGCTTTTCATTGGAAGCTATCAGGAACAAGAAAGTTACAGGATGACATATTCAAAGTGTGTGTTTTTAATGTCAAACATAAATTCTACATCCAACAAAATAATCCTTTAAAAATTCAGGAGAAATTTTTAATCACCAGATAAACAAAATCTAAGATAAGTTATTGCTAGCTAAAATGCTCCACGAGAAATACCAAAGTGAGTGCTTCAGGCCAAAATGGAAAAACATTAATCAGCTCAAATTACATAGAAAAATAATGAGAGTAAATAAAGATAATTAATGAAGAAAATATGAGACAAATTAAATTTGTGTACACACATTTTTCTCCTGATTCAAAGGATAGATATGTAAAGGAATAACCTTAAGCTTGTATCAATGGAAAGATATGTATGAAAATGTACTTTGCAAGATAAACATGGTACCAAGGAGGTAGAAAAGAGACTGGAGTTGATAGGGGTGAAATTTTTACATAGTGTTTAAGTTGCTATCAATCCTAACTACAGTGCTTTAAATTATGATGTTATTGTAATCCCAGAGCAACCTCTAAAAGATCTTTAGAATTACACATATGCATCTGTAATTTTCTATATACATATACAGGGCAATGAACATTAAATCATAAACCAGAAAATTTCTACTTAACACCAAGTCAAAAGAACTTACTGTATAACTTCAAATTGGGGATTGTGATATCCCCTGCCTGACCCTTTTTGCTCAGAACTGCTTTTGCTATTCTAGGTCTGTTCTGATTCCATTTGAATTTCAGTATTATTTTCTTTAGTTCTTTGAGGCATAACATTGGCATTTTGATTGGGATTATATTAAATTTGTATAACAGTTTTGGAAGTATGGCCATTTTCACTGTATTGCTTCTAACTATCTTAGAACTAGGGCTATCTTTCCATTTTCTGTTATCCTCTTTGATTTCCTTTTTCAAAGTATATAGTTTTCAATATATAGGTCTTTCACATTCTTTTTTAAAATTGATTCTTAAGTATTTAATTTTTCTTGATACTATTGTGAAAGGTTTTGTTTCATAGTTTCCCTCTCAATGATTTTATTACTCATGCACAGGAATGCTATTGCCTTTTCAGTGTTAACTTTGTATCTTGTTATGCTGCCAAATTTGGTCTTTAATTCTAAGAGTGTTTCAGTGGAGTTTCTGAGGTCTTCTATGCAGTTTCATGTCATCAGCAAATAATGATAATTTAACTTCTTCCTTTCCTGTTCTTATTCCTTTCATTTCTTTCTCTAGTCTAATCACTCTGGCTAATACATCCAGAACTATATTGAACAGAAGTGGTGATAGTGACTATCTTTGTCTTGTTCCTAATTCTATTTACCCATCTATCTATCTATCTATCTATCTATCTATCTATCTATCTATCTATCTATCTATCTATCTATCTATGGGTCTTGCTTTGTAGGTCTGGCTGGCCCTGAGTTTGCTATGTAGCTCAGGCAAGCTTTGAACTCAGCAATCCTCCTGCCTCTACCTCCTGAGTGCTGGGATTATAGGCATGAGCCACCACGCCCAACATTGTAGTGTGTGTACTGACTGCTAGTGGGCGTGAGTCACCATGCCTGGTATTGTTGTATGTGGTTATCAGGATCAAACCTTGCACTTGCTAGGCAGGTGCTGGAACCACTGAGCTAAATCTCTGGCCTAGAGAACAAGAGTTCCTAATTTTAAAATGAAAGCTCTCAGTTTCTGACCATTTATGCTGTTGGCTGCTGATTTGTCTTAGATGGCTTTTATCAGATTGAGATAAAGATCTGATACTCCAATTTCCTTTAGGACTTTTTCCTTATCATAAATGGATTTCAGACTTTGTCTAATGGTTTTTGTGCACAACTATTCACTTGAATTTCAGCTATCCTAATGTTTAATCTTTATGAAATTGGTCAGATTGCAGGTTCTGAAATTAAGTCAGGAAGAAAATCCCTACTCCTTTGCCTGCATTGCCTGTGGATCCTAAGACAAGTCTCTGACACCCCATTTCCTCATTCTGTGGGACACTACAGGAATAATCCTGCTTTCTTGTAGTATTGTAAAGAATAATCAGGATAATTTCCAAAAGGACATAGTTTGCTGTCTACATGGCAGGTACTCTGTGCTTAGGACTCTTCCAAGGGACAGGAATGTAAGCAATACGCGCTACTTTCATGGAATTCACAGTACTGTTGGGAAGATACTTTTCGTAATGATCTTTTTCTTCATTATGTGGTTAATGTGGAATTACAAATTTCAAAAAATAAAAACAATCTGCCGATAGGCTTACACATCATCCTAGTTAAAAGAGAAAATGACTGATGATATTTTATAGGTAGTGAAATGTAGATCCATAAGTTTTCTATTCTCCCTTTACAGGAGTTCCTTGTTTTATGTGTCTCTGAAGTATGGAGAGTCAAGAGAAACATTGTTAAAAGCTGGGAAAATAAACTAAATTCCTGTACTTAATTAATAAAGGGGCTACGCATTTTCCATCAAAATATAGGTACTGAGTCAAGTTTTTAAAATGCATTTCTGTGTGAACCTTCTAGGAATTAGTTTACTGACATATACTCCAACCCCAAATAAGACTATTAAACAGAGAATGCTGCCATTCAAAACTCAAGGAGTAAGGGTCATGTGGCAGACGCAAGTCCTTTTCCATATGAAGTGTAACCCATGGCAGAGATCAAAGATACAGAAGATCTCTATGACAAGAAATTTAAAGCACTTTTCATTACTGGAGGAAGCAATGCTTAAAGTAACAGGCAAATGATGATTTGTCTTGGTGAGTAGCTTTACTCAATACCACAGACAAAAGCAAGAAAAACAATAATGTCAATTGGAATATTCCAATTTCAACTTGATGACAACTTCTGGTCATAAGAAGAAATACTTTTTTCTCAGGGGATTTCCAGGTTTCTGAGCTGACACTGATGAAAATCTTAACTATATCTAGCACCATCTAGTGAAATAACTTAGAATACTGGGGTTTTTTTTAAAATCTGAAAATAAGAGATGTTTTAAAACATAAAGCAATAAAGTTTCTACTTTTTTTTTAAGGATGCGTGGGGGGAATCTTATGGTCTCAGTTGACAAATATTTTTAAGGTTTAGACAATATAAAGATATTTTTAAGTCAATCACTCCATCAGCCAAGCCACCTTCCTTGCTTAGGCTTTTGGGGGAGAGAAATGTTGGCATAAGGAAGAAAAAGGTTTTGTGGAGGTGAGAATTTGGGTAACTATGGACTTGCAAATTCTGAACTGAGAAGAGAATGTACAACTGAATGCTCAGATCAGCCACTCCTTCTCCAGAGAACCAAACATGGTGGGCATTTCCTCAACTTCTTCTTTGTGATGTCTCATGGATAATTTGCAGTCAACTGTGGTGAGATTTCACACACAAAAGTTGGCACGTGTATAAAGATCAAGGCTACCCACACCCAGGAAGCCAGTACTTCTTGTACAGGGAGGCCAGAAAAAGAGAATGGTGATGGTCGGGAGCCAACTCGCCAAGGAAAACTGAGTCTAAAAGGCAGGTGGTCAAGGTGGTGATTTCTAAGCCCCTGTCAGAAGATGTCAAAGTTACCCAAATTTATTAAAGAATCATAGCAGTGCAAGCTATTTCATCTTTCAGCAATGAGTCCAAACTGCCACCTGCACCTTTGAGAAGAGATCATTGCAGTGCTGATTCTTACCTAGAGGTGGCAAATGCACAGGTTGGGTCTAGGAAGACTTGGAGACAAGAGGGTCAGTGTTTCACCCGGCTTGGCCCTCATCAGTGCGGAGACTTTGAGCGATTTAAACTCTGGCTGCTTCTTCAGCTAAAAGTTAAAATGCTACCAACAGTGTTTTCTTTCTTTCTTTCTTTCTTTCTTTCTTTCTTTCTTTCTTTCTTTCTTTCTTTCTTTCTTTCTTTCTTTCTTTCTTTCTTTCTTTCTTTCTTTCTTTCTTTTCTTTCTTCCTTCCTTCCTTTCTTTCTTTCTTTTCTTTCCTTTCTTTCTTTCTTTCTTTCTTTCTTTCTTTCTTTCTTTCTTTCTTTCTTTCTTTCTTTCTTTCTTTCTTTCTTTCTTTCTTTCTTTCTTTCTTTCTTTCTCTTTCTTTCTTTCTAGAATCCTTTTCCAAATCTCTCATATGTCTAATACCATTACTGGCTTATAAGCATTACAATGTCTTTAGATGAGGAACATCCCTAGAAATGATAAACACACCTGAAGATTGCAGAATGTGTTAAAAAAAAATTCATTGAATTAGATTTTCCCGAGAGTCCAATGTCCTTTCCAACACTGAAATTCCAAACAAGAAATTGATGAGTGGTAAACTCCCTATTACCTCGAGGAAAATGCTTTGCTTCTTGATCTCATTTAAAGGTTTGGGGAGAATGGAGATCAAAACTTGCTTCTGTCCACAGATGCCCCCAAGGTTCACTTTAACCTGATTCTCAATCTATAAATTATTGATCATAGATGGCTCCTCAAGTCAGAACCACTTCATGCTGTTACTGACAGAAATCACACCTAAGTGCTCTCTCTCCAAACACTGATGTTGGTGTCTGAACGTCCTAATCCTATAGAAACATAACCAGAAACACAATTTTTATAATGATGCAACAGTTATGGAAGGTTATATACAGGTAAGCATTTTAAAAAATATTCACTCAAAGAAAAACTGTTGGATCATTTCAGAGCCATCATCCCATAAATGGAAAGTTTGTGGCTTTTTAAACTTGAAAGTAATTGATTGCGATTCTCAGTGACCAAGTTGTTACAGATAAAGGTAGTGTGTCCTTGATCCATAGCCATCCCCAGGGGTCCCTCGCTGCACTACACGGCAGAGAATACACACTGGTGCACCACGGGGCATGTCCAGTTGCTATAGAGTTAAAGGGGAGCACGCATTAGTAACCAACATTTGTAATTTGGAAATACCAAATGGAAATTCAAATTTGTGACTTTCCTAAGGCAAAACTAATAGGATAAGACAAGTTGGGCCCACATTCCTGCTAAGAGTGCCCATTCCCTGGAAGGACAGACACTCTTCAATATGCCACAGTCCCCACATCATGCCAAACCCAATCATTCGATTACCTCTCTGGCTTGGTCCCTAGCTGTACTTAAATGTGCATTCCCTGAGCAACAGATGCAAACCAGCGGAGCCACCGGAAACACTGACCTGTCTGAGCAGGTTCCCCGGACACCACCCACAGGTCTCCTGAACTCCGCTTGGCCCCGGGGCTGCCCTCAGATGCGGACGTGCCCCTTGCAGGCAAGAACACACTCAACATAGCTGCAGACTGAAAACCTGAGCTGCCTTTGAAAACAAGATGGGAGTTTGCAGTTGAGCACGCTTATTTCTGAACTTAATGACATGGAGAGCCTCAAGGCTGCCCACAGAATCAGTTTTTCATAAAAAGGGAGAAAAGCTATTGAGTCAAATGTTCCAAGAGTTCCTGGTCTACGGCAGAGTGTATATATAGCTTGGATACAAAGACAAAAATGCCTCACTCACTGAAGAAAAGAAATAAAAGCTACCATTATGGACACTTGTTCTTGTTTTGTTTTGTTTTACCCATTTTTTTCCCAATCATTCAGACATGTTTACAGATGAGGAATTCAAGGATCAGAGAGGTTAATTACCATGAGCACGTCACACAGCTTACTATTTAGCAGAACTACCAGTGCCCAGGCTGATGGCCACACTCTATCTTTCTACTACCCTGTGCTGGTATTTCATATTTCTGAAGAATCATACTTTTCAGTGCAATTTCTTAAAGATCATTTCCCTTAATCCTTGTTATAAGTTTATGAGGTGGAGGAATTATTACCCACATTTTTATACATGAAAATTAAAGCACAAACATTTTAAGCCTCAATTTAATAATTAGTAGCTAAAAAGTAGTACATAGGTAGTCTAATTTTTAATTAGAAAAGCCCTACTTTGAACTTAGTCTTTTTTACTTGCTTAATGTCAAAGAGTTATACTATAAAAACAGTATATATTTTTTTCACAAAAGATTATTTTAATTTGAAATGAAGGCTAGAAAATAAAGAACAAAAATTTTAGATTTTTTTGATCATTAAAATAACGATGCTTATTTTAAAGTAGTCAGTAAGACTTTTCTGTAACTGAGCTCTATTTATAATCACAGAGATAAATTTAGTCTTTTGTGGCAAAGTCAGTTAACAAGGAAAATAGATCTGGGTAAAATAGCTTTAAAAATTTTTTTTTAAAATAATACTGCCTAGTTTAGAAGCAATAGAAGTTACCAAAGTGAAGCCACAAACTAGATTTTTTCTTATTTTAATGTCAGAAGGGAGTTCAGTGGTTTAAACAGATTGAATTTTGATGTCAAAGAATCTATTTTATTTATGTGCATATGTTTGATAGGTTAGAAAATTCTCCAAATAAGGATTTTTTAAAAGGCAAACCTGAGTGCTACCGAAATTAAATGAATTGTTATAATACTCTGGAGAAATATATCCTTTCTGGAGTCATTTGTGCTAGAAGAGCATCTTACTGTTTTCCTTCCAGTGTTCCCATTAAAGTCATCGATTCCTCTGTGTTGGAAGGAGCCATCTGTTCCCCTCTTACACACACAGAGGCCACTTCTTTCACGATGGTCTTCAGACAGCGGATGCCTGGAAGACCAAATCCAATTCATTCTATAAAAGGAACAGACTCTTTGATATCAAGGCAGGGCTTTAAAATCCTTTTCAGACAGAGGGCTGATGCCAGGGTGAGTTTGCTGGGCTTTGGGACCAGTCTCAAGCCAGGATGCCAACAGCAGGGAAAATCCACAGGGCCCAGGGAGACAGACAGACTAAAAGACAGTGTTCTGTGGAGGAAGGGGTCGGCCATTCTGTCCTGAGCCCTGTGGTAGGAAAATGAAGGGAAACAGATTTAAAAAAAAAAAAAAAAGACAATATGGACAACTCTACAAGGACAGTCACTGAAAAGAGTTGGTAGAATTGGGGGATGGAGCCATGTGCATTCTAAAATGTTGAGCTACAATTTCATTTCTACCTTTATCCCTTTTGTCCCAGAGGTTGAGATAAGGTTGAGACTACAAGAGGAACTCAAGAATTTCCAGGACACCATCAAGGAGTGCTGACAGGGACAGCAGGCCAGACAGGTCACTGCATTGCAGAAGACTCACAGAGGACCAAAGAGATACCAAATAATGGAGGCTTTTGGCCCAGAGATGGGAGAAACAAGACTGGCCGATGTTGCAAGCACACACACACACTCCTGCACAGGCAAAACTTGGTTTGGGGAGGTAAATTTCAGCTGCCTTGGGGCTTTAGCTGACAAAAACAGGCAATTGATCAAGAAAGTGGCCTCTAATGTCGAGGATGAGGCATTCCCTGGGCTCAGCCTTCTATGGCCTACAGTCCCTGCCATAGGAACCACTCATCAACGAGCTGAAAGAGAGGATCTGGAGTCTGGTCCACAAAGAGAGTTTGGGCCCACACTTTACATAAATTTTCACTTTGCGCTATATCAGTCTCAACTCCCCCATTTTCTGCTAATAGTCCCACTTCTTCATTCTTCATCAGGGAAAGAACAAGGACACCAAGAAAGGAGAGGTTCATTACAGAGACCTCTAGCAGTGCCCCCACATACCAGCCACCCCTTTCCCAGACACAACAATGGCAGTTCCCAACTCTTGAAAAGGGCATTGTCTCCTTAAGATAACCTTGCAAGGACATCAGCTCAGTGGTCAGTAACAGCTGGGCAGAGACTATCAACCCTCCAGGCGACTGATTCCCACAGCCACAGAGAGCCGTTCTCACTGAGCATGTACTAGGGGCTGTCATTCCAAACACTTCTCCTGGAATAACTCATTGAATCTTCTTCCTATGGGAAAAATACCGACATTATCCTAATTTTTCAGATGAGGAGACCAAGACACAGATAGAGTGATTTGTCTCATGCCAAGTCACTAAGTCACAAGCTGAAAGTGGCAGAGTCAAGACAGAATGCATTTCTGTGGGTAGAATAATAGCCTCCCCAAAATAAGCCTGACCTAATCCAGGGAACCTTTGAATATGTTACTTTGAGTGGCAAAAGGGACTTTACTCTTATGATTAAATTAAGGATACTGAGGAGGAAAGAGAAGCCTAAGTTCTCCAGGTGGGTCCAATATAATCACAGGGATTCTCACAAGAGAAGCAATAAAATTAAAGTAACAGGAAATCTGATGTTAGGACCAAGAAGAGAAGTTGAAACGATGTAAGAAGTGACCATGAGCCAAAAACACACACAGGAGGTCTCCAAGTGAGAAAGGCGCAGGAATAAATGCAGCCCAGAGTCCTCCAGGAGGAAAGCAACCCTTCCAATACCTTGATTTTACAATTCTTTCCTCCAGAATTTAAGAGAGTAAGTCTGTATTGTTTCAAGCCACTATATGTGATAATTTGTTATAGCAGCAATAGGAAACTAATACATCCAGCTAGCCTGACAACCAAATCTATACAGTTAGCCATTCAACTGCATGGTCTTTCAAGTGTTAGATATCAATATTCATAGAAAAGACTATAAAAGGAGTTTTGCATGGCTTTAGGCTCTCCCCTGTCTAGACTCATGATATTCATTGCATATAAAATTTAATTACTATTTTACATTGTATGTTGAGATCCACAGCACTGATATTCAGCTCACAGGTGCCGCTGAAATGGTAATGATTTGTTCAAATGTCACTAGGGGATTGAGTTTCCTATCTCCTTTGTCAGCCAAAGAAAATAATCACAGAGTAAAACGCAGCATGCTGGCTAAGGAAAAATTTAACAAAATGATTTTATGTTCTAGAGTACCAGAATTAAGCCCTCAGCAGGCCAGCTCTATGCTTCTCACCTCCATGCTAAGCCAGGACCCCTCATCTGAGGAGAAATCACTCCTCAAATCCATGTCAGTGAATACCACAAAATCTCAACTTGAGCACATGTGCCTTTTCCAACTGAAACTATGCAAATGTCATGATTCTTATCCTGTCCTCATAACTAGTACGAGAGAACCTGAGAATAAGACAAGAACACTATATAAAGTATTATGAAATGTCATTAATGGCTTTTTCTCTGACAACTCTGGCTTTTTTCAAACCAAGTTTCCATCTACTGGGCCTCATATGCTTGATATACAGGGCCTCTTCTGAGTTACATAACCAGGTGAATCAATATCTTTGTCAAAAGATGCATGCTAAACTACAGCCTAAAACTCCACTCTGTTGATAAAAATATTTCTTTATGGAAAACTGCTAAGGAAACATGTAGATATGGAAGGTCATAGGGTGCTGGGCCTAAGCATTGTCTGGATATCCCCGAACCAATGGGATAGAACAACATGCTTTCAAGTCACATTAACTTCAGATCACCCTTTACTCTGCCATTACCATTATCTGTGTGATCTTCACAGGTTGGTCAACTTCTAAAATCTGCTACTAGATAATAGAAACAATCATTCCTTCCCTGTACCCTGGCAAATAAGTTAATGGATTAGCATGTCTCCCCTAGGACCAGTGACCTGCAGCCCTTTTATCCTGATTAGCTCCTCTTGTCTATGTGAGAGACAAGCGGAGGCCATCGTCCTTGTCCGGTACATTCCTGGTTGCCAGGCAATGTTCTAAAATGGTACAGTGTCGATCTTAACTCTCCTTGGTAACCAAGCATGGTTTGCCTCACAGCACTGGACATGATGCAAAAGGGGCATTTGCACGTGCCACAAGACTTAGAAAAACATGTTTTTGAGCCCAGTGCTAAGCACGATAATATTCTGTTTATAAGAAAAGTAGAATTATGCCAGTGAGAAATTGCAGGTGGAATCAAGTCTGAGTAAGACTTCCCAAAGGCCCACCCAAAGACAATCCTGAGAGTGGAGACCACCAGACTTTTACTGCACAGTAGTCAGTGCTTGCTTCTCAATCAGTATTTTTGGGTAAGTGTGAGGAAATAGAGTTGGTGGCCCACCCTTGCCATTTTTACCACTTGAGAGCCAGCCATTCAGAAGTGAGATCGCAGCTCTAGGATTCTGTTCCTTCCTTCCTTTTCCGGCCACAGCATGGGGATGATAAGATGAAAGAGTAGTTGCTTTGCAATAAGATGGGGAACTGGAACCCAGCCGTGACCCCCCTAAAATAGACATGAAGATACAGAGAATGTATTTTTCTACCCGATAGCCCAAGGGAGAACCTCTTCAATTAAAAACACTTTTGATATAAAGCCAGACTGCTCGAGATGATCGCCTAAAAATATACGAAAATCTAGAAAAACAAGCTCTCCATCCTGGAGGGAATGTTGATGGAAAATAGTTGCTAGGCTTTTTCAGTTACCAGTATGAACAGGAAAATAGGCTCCCCATTATGAGCTTAGCGCTGCAGGGACTGTCAACTGGTTCCAAGCCAGATTTGGGATTTTCTGAGTGCGTTACAAATTACAGGAACAAAGTATGGACTTTTCACTCCGTTCATGATTTCTGAGGCCAGGCTACTTATTATTGGGTTTATTTGCTAGTGGTCCATAGCTGAAAATGAAGCCTCCATGTATGGAGGCACAGATATTGTTCTTTTGAACAGCAAAAGTGCAATTCACACAGACCTTAACCAAGATAATTAAGATATCAATTTTTTCATTATCAAATGTTGCTACCTGCATATTTATATTTCTGTTAGTTCAAATGTTTTAAAAGAAGTCCTGAGTAGAACATACTAAACCCAAAATGTAACCTATGTACATATTCTGCATTTATTTAGCTTCCTCATACAGAGGTCTTCATGGGAACTGTAACGTTATCCCTTCATTGTTAGAGCTGTATAAACAACATCTGTTTAAGGCTTCATACCCTCTTCTGTTACGTGTTACTTCTATTCTGCTAGCATACTGTGAGATATTTATGGTTTTTGTTTTGTTTCATTTTGGGGTTTGTTTGTTTTAGTTTAGTTTTTGTTTTCATGCCACTGGGGATTGAACCCAAGGAGCCTTGTTATATCCTCATCCATTGTCATGTTTTGGCTTTGAGATAGGGCATTGTGGAATTTCACATGTTGATCATGAATTCATGATTCTCCTGTCTCGGCTTTCTGAAGGTAGGATTTTATGATCGTCATTGTTGAATCCTTGTCCTGATCCACAATATTGTGTGTGCATAGAGGAGACAGTCAGTAACCGTTTTCTGAAGGAGTTCCTCCTTTGTGAGCTTCAGGTGAAAGTATTTTCTTTTATATTTTTCATAGATTCAAATAAATAATCATGCAATGAAGTCCTCTTAAACTTTAATGCTAGGAAGATTTAAAAAAAAACTGCCATGAAGCTTCTCTCTCCCCCTCTCCCTCTCCCTCTC